>JAVCKZ010097702.1:0-11207 GCA_034780755.1 Lepetodrilus elevatus | reverse complement strand
GTGGGTATTTCATGAATTTCACAAAGTTTAATGAAAATGGGCTTCAGAGAAATGTTTCTTTAACAAGATTTTGATTTGGGGATTAAATCAAATGATAACAACGCACTGTTGTCTTGCATTTTATTATTTAAATATCAGTTATGTGTACATTATCACCGGCTATTTCTGTCCGTTATATGCGAAATCCGTTATACGCATATGCCGCAATTAGCATTAGATGGGACTGGGACTTCAGATTCAGTCCGTTATGTGTGAGTGGCCGGTATATGCGAGGTCTACTGTATTTCACCATATGTGACAAATATTGAAGTTGATCCCAAAATCCAAAATTGTACTAATTAATTTTCTGATTTCCTGCAGATTTCTAGAAGAGTTGCTGAGGCGATTCAAGACGCAGATGAAGTTCCACTTGATGTGCTTCCAGCCACAGATATCGACCGAGAATTGTAGCACTGCGTGATCGTGTTCAAGCGGCCATTTGTAATTTGTCTGGCGCACCAAATGCTGAAAACTTTGCCACTTTTGGCCCAGAGAGTACCTTTCGAGTACGATTTTACGCTCAAATTTTGTATGGAGATTTGTTAACAAAACTTTGAGCATGAAGTCGTACTCAAAAAGGTTCCACGATCTCGGTGCCCTGGTCAAAGAGATCGAAATGCCACAATATTCGAAATAATATTCAACTGGAAGCATTTGTAATGTTTGCCAACTGTGTGACAGAAGTATACAAGTATGTTGTACAACTGTGATGTAAGGCTACTGCCATAATGCCATTAATATTCATGAGTATTGTTACCAAACATGCATGGAGATAGCATGTGATGATTTTGCACCTTGCTTCTCAAGCAATCAAAATGTTTTCATGTTTCAGAAGAATCAGACCAAAAAACATTAGAACATGGTGTGCAAAATTCCAACACTATGTACATTTCTATATATATTTGTATATACACATTATTTAATATACCGTAGACAGTAAATTTGAAATATAATATTATCAATTTTTAGTGCTTTTATAGTTGTGCCAATCTGCCAAGATATCAATGAAACACATAGAAGCTAAGTTTGAAATCTAAAATTATCAACGTTTAGTGCTTTTATAGCCTGTATTTTTGAGTTATACCAATCTACAGATGTCCAAGCCATCAATGACATCTACAGATGCTTACTAGGAGCCATGTTGATGTCAATATAAATGTACTTTGCATACAACGATATATAATTCACACATTCCACTGCCGTTTAAATAGTGTGTTGCATTATTAGTTACCAGCGTGATTTCCAGGGTGTACTATTAGGTTACCAGTGTGGTTTTCAGGTTTTTACAAGTTGAAATTTCTCTTACACTACAAGACCAACAGTCAAGAGGTGTACGAGAGGTTTCAGCTTGTAAAAACATTTATACCCCAGATCATGCCAGTAACACATTTACTCAATATCATAATACATCTACACATTGAAATTGCTAATATTTATGCCCAATATATTTATTTGTAAAAGTTTATTGCTGCCGCAATGATGTTAGTCATTTACGAGGTCACAACGTTTCCTTACTGCCAAACAAGGGTATACCTCTTGCGATAACACCTTTCAACCAATCAAATATAGTTAGAATTATCTCCTATTCTGGATAAAGGTTTTAACAAACTGAAATTTCTCGTACACCACAAGACCATGGTCAAGCAGTGTACCAAAAATTTCAGTTTGTTAAAGCCTGTATGCCCCGGAGATCACACTGGTAATGAATTTATATCCAAAATCACAACATTTCCCCTAGGTACAAAAAGGGGTGTACGTCTTGTACCAGAATACCTCTCAGCCAATCAAATTGCTCGAATTTTCGCTCATTTTGAATGTTATATATTCTTGAGTGCTGGGTTCTGCCTGTAGAGCTATTTATACGATTGTTACTGAATGGGCCAATGTTTTCAACTGCATATTTGAAATTAGTACGCTTTCTTGAAATACAATACTAGTATCCCACTAGTATCACATTACAGAAAAAAAAACATGTGAAGAACTGTTTTCATTCACTGATCACATTTCCTGCCGTAATAGTAAATTATAATCCCAATATGGTTAAGTGCAATATGAATTTGTAAATAAACATTTTCCATACCGAAAAGCTTTTGTGGATTGTATATTTGTATCAAGAAATGACAAATTCTGAACTGCAATACATTTAGTGGTACAGCAACAGTCAAATCCTGAGTGTTTCAGGAAACATGACTGACAGCAGTAATGTACCTGATTACAACTGGGTCACTGATGTGTGTTCGAACTCGGGACATGCGACTGAAGTCGACCTACAACTGAATGGGTCCAAGTCAAAATTTCAGCAAAATCGGTTTGAGCATGCATTATCTGCATCGTCTGCATTGGGTTTTCCTACAAAACACTATGGGGTCCAAACCCTATGTGAAAAGTAGCACTACAAATACGTATGCTGGCTAAACGGCTTCCGTAGCACTACATTGTAATTTGTAGTGTAAAAAGTAGTGTAAAAAGTAGTTTAAAGCTGAACACACTTCTGGTCTTTGCATTTTCACTATAAGGAACAAAAACTAAGGTAGATGATCCCACTCGGTTTTATTGCATTCATTGTTTTATAAGTACATTTCAAATTAGTCTTGAAAGTACCTATACAGGTAAACACAGTAAATCTGCCAAAGGACAACATTCAGGGAAGCGCAATGTGTTTGGCAGTAAAGTTGTCGACACTGAATGTCAGGTTATGGTATTGGTAGGTTTTGAACACGTGTAGAGGGCACCATATGTCACCTCTGAATCCACCTCATGTAATAATTATGTAATATATTCCATACTATAACAATTAAAATAATATATTCTTACCACAACAACGGACTACAATGTGTTATATTAATTTTGGTGTCATGATGAGCACATAACAGAAAACAATCTTAAAAACGTGAAATATTTTTTTCAAGAACTTTTAACACTTCGCATTTAGTAAAAAGATGAAACTTGGTATCATCTGGGAATATTAAAAAAAAGTAATGCCATAATATTCCATATACTGCTCACACAGAGCAGTCAAGTTGGATGTACAACCATTCATGCATTAACACTGGTGTACTTTTAAATCTCAACATCTCAGTGAAGATATTTTGATTTCACGATAAATTGTAATACCTGTATTATTTCACTGTCGTTACATGATAAAAAGTACAATCATAATTGCAAGTTTTTAATAAATATTTTTATCAAATATTTACCCAAATAAATTGAGGTATTGTTTTAAGTCGCAGGAGGAATCTTTCACCAATATGTGATGATAACAGGGATAGAACTTAACCTTTCAAAGCTACGGTACTAGCCCGAATAATGATTCAAATAACAAATTTGTTACAAAACCGTAATATTTCTACTAGTTCTTAGGTTACCTTTAACATTGTGAGAAAATGTTCGGGCTAGCTGGTTAGTGTTAAGATCGATCCCTGTTGATACCCAAATAATAGTTTTAACACTGCAGGAAATTCTAGTAGTTTTCAGCACAAGCATATTAGTGAGTGCCTTGCTTGTACTGAATGAAGCGCACCAGGTTGGTTCTGGCCGTTGTGATGACAGGATAGTGATCCCCTAGCCGTCCTCGCTGACTGTTGATCTGAAATCAATAATAATAATAATAAATGTGTAATTTATATTGCGCCAAATCTATACTCTGAAGCATGCTCAAAGTGGTACATTATTACCCCAGTCAATGGATCAGTTTGCTTTCATTTTTTGTCCTTCTCAACTCCATGGGGAATGTACAATATAAATACTGATCATTTCCAGTTGGTTTGAATTGGGTTTAGAGTTACTTTCAAGATCACTTCACTTATGAAAGTTTATGGCAGGAAGAACCTGTAACATCTGTAGTGCTGAATGTTGCAGTAAACCTGTATGCACTAGTTGGTACTGACAAACCAAGGATTCTTCATTTAACTTCTAGATAAAAATGTTAAAAGTTAAAAACGGCATTGTGACAGTACAAAAACAGTCATGTTCGTAGTTTCCAGATCAGATATTTGTTGTTGATTTTCTTGTTCCGATTAAGTTAGGTATTCGAACTATAAGATGGTTCAAATTATTAGAGTAATTACAGTATACAACATAAGAATTAAAAGCTGAATGCACAATGGGGTGACGTGGATATACCCTGGATTTGAGCATGGGCGCGATGTTCCTGAGTTTGTCCACCAGCCCGATCTCTTGCACCACTGGGTCCACGTGGTCCTCCCCGAACACGTCGAACATACAGTCCAGCGACTCCGCCACCACCCACAGGTCTGCGTCACGCCCGATCACCTCCAGCAGGAAGTGACCTATGTCCTGAATGAGAGGTCAAAACAACCTGTTACAATGTGTATGGTTTCATGGAGTTTAGTCGCTTTCTAGATTATTTCACTAAAATCAGTTTAAGGTAGGAGGAAACCAGCAACATCCGTAGCACTGAATATTGCAGTAAACCTGTGAGCACTGGCACGGATGATAACTGTATATTGCCACTCTACAGACGGTGCATCCTATCAATATCGAGTCAGAAAGGTGACTTTAGCGAACATTGATGCCAGGCCCCCAGGGTGGGATTTGAACCTGGAACCTTTGGCTCTGAAGTCCAACGTTTTACATTTTAATTTCTAATAATTTCATTACTGACTTATATCATCCTATACCAGGACACACTGGACAGCTTACCTTCAGTAGTACATGGGGTGTCTGATCTTTAATAAGCAGGCCTCCGATAGTCCCCACACAGCGTACAGCATTGACTCGCACCTGGGCGTTCTCACCGCAGTGGCTCAGTCCAAACAGAAACTGGAGGTCTGCTATAGTGATCTCCGAGAACTGAAAACAATAGTCATGGATGACTCTGATGGACAGTAATGAATCTACAACAAAATTGACATTGCAGCAATAGAGACTAACTTTAAAACTTACTCACCGGAATAGTGATAATTTTAGTATTTAGAGAAATGGCCCGGGCTAGCAGGCTAGTGTTAATTGCGAACCCTACATTGCTTGGACAGTTGAATTTCACACACAAGTATTTTCTTGCACATCTAGTGCATTGAATTACTGTTATTTATTGCAGTGGGTAAAACTGTTGCACCTTATATTCCGTCTATAGAGCATAAAGTATTGGCAGTCCTCCTCCAGGGATGCTAGTTTGGTGCTGTACCGCCATAGAGCATATCTTACAATCACACTGCACTGATTATTCTGCCATTCCCACCTTGGGCGACTCTAGTTCTGCCAACTTCTGTATAACAGCCCTCATAGCACTGGTCACAGCTTCTAGCAGTTCCACCGTCTTCTGCACTGAAACAGTCAGGTATACCATGGCTTGGGTGTCCACATGGTTTCGACTACCGGTATGTCACAGCTAAATAAATGACTTTTTTGCAACAGTGTTAACACTTTATTCCATTGTATAGATTTGTATGTTGGTTCTCTATTTTTTTTTTAAATTGGGGTTTATAGTCCCTTTCTAGAATCTTGAATGTTGCAGTAAAACTGTGAGCACCAGCTGGTACCGACAGACCAAGGATGATAACTGCATTGCCACTCTACAAACAGTACATCCTATCAATATCGCGTCAAAAAGGTGACTTTTGCAAACATTGATGCTGGGCCCCGGGGCGGGATTTGAACTCGGAACCTTTGGTTCTACCTCTGCGCTACCAGCCTTCCCCACTGTAACAAATCTGCAGTGTATAACTACCTTGTGTTGAGGTGGAGAGCTTCACAAGTCCATCCCACATGGTGTGTAGCCGTGACAGACCTCCCAGGTTCTCGACAGACAGGGCACTGACCAGATTGTTCACACACAGCAACGCGTGGGTCTGCACTTGCAGCAGGCTGAACACAAATTGTTCAAAATGTTTAAAAACATTCAAATTGTTTAAAAACATTCAAATTGTTCAAAATGTTTAAAAACATTCCAAATGTTCAAAACATCCATAAAATGTTCATTGAAAGGGACAATATATTCAACAAATCTTCACAGATAATAAATCGCGTGATTAAAAGAGCAAAGACAATACGTCCACAAAATTAATCGATTTAGCATTGATCCATTAACAAATTAAATGGCCGTTACCTGGAGATGATCTTGTGACCACCCTGACAGTTGTTGAGCACCATCTGTTTGTCTTCTTCTACTGGCTGGGCCTTGGTCAGTACCTGTGTAACATTGACAACTCCATGGGTAAGATATTCCCGCTGTGACGTAAAGCACCTATACATTTATTCTGTGTACAACAATCTGACTTGGTGAATGAACCCAGATCTTGTAGCCTATTCCTACAATTCAGTGTCCTGTCACACAGAAATTCCTACACTATGCGAGTTGTAATATATGCTTATTGTGAGTTGCGACTCTTGTAGCTTTATGGTCGTTCTATGGAACGGGACATGTCTATTCAGTAGATTTTATTGAAAATTCTTTGACAAGTCTTTGAAAAGTCTTTGACACAACATGATTTTTGTTTTATATAAAGAGAAGATCGATTGATTGAATTAGTGCATTACATCGCAGTGGGAATATTTCACCCATAACACAACTAAATATAGAAGACAAAAACAATATTATTTCATCCAAATATTTGTTTGTCACTATGACTAAGGTGAACAAACTGTCCACAAACTATTGAAGGTCTTGGATCTACCTCACCTCTATACAGGAAATAATCATAATGTACACATTATTTTTATTATCATAATGAAACCACACATAAATTAGCATAGCAATGTTGAAAGACGTGCAGCACAAACCTTGGAGAGTACTTCATTAGTCTTCAAGGCACTGTGGACTTCAGTCGGCACACACAGAGGAACCTACACAACAACAAGCACAGGATTGTATGCTCCCATTGTGTCCTCACTAATAGGCTTCACAACAAATCTAGGACATTTTTTAGAGGTGCCATTCACAAGTATTTTGCTCATATACAACTCTTTATAACACCTGTCAGAACTAGCTAACATTTAGTAACTAAAGATGCTAACTTCACTATGAGAGTTCTGAAATCACAAGTCTATCTGAAATCACATCCTATCATTAAACACATCAGAAAAGTAACTTCTGCAGATATTGGCTAACAGCAATTGATGTAATGGTAGGAAATGAAGACCGGGAAAGTAAGATTTAAACTCTGAACGACAGCACACATGATACACACACAACACTGCAGGAAATGAGACTGACATCCAACTTACAAAGTCCTGGCATACATCGTCATTCTCCTCAATAACATTGTCGACCGTCATGTCATCAGAAGAACTGGATTCGTTGCTGGCAAAGTCTTCCCAGTCATCGTCTGCGGATATGAGCAGATTAGGTCGAGGTAATGAGTGAGTGAATATGGAGCTTAATGTTGCTGCAGGAATCTTTCAACCATTTGCTATTAAATCCAATGACCTACCACTAAGCTTTCAACCAACACAAGTTATGAGGCAAGATAGTATAAATTCTACTTTAAAAAAATAATTACGAAGAAAAGTAGCAGAAATTATAACTATGCAGAATTTGGGATTATACACGACGGGCTTACACTCTGTGTACATAACTATCAACAACATTTTCATGTTATTTTGAATACAGTATGTGTCTCTGATTACCTTCTGAGCAGCAGATGTTGGCCAGGAGCTGGAGTCCGATCTGCTGAGCCGTCAGGATGTTGGCCACCTCCTTCAGCTTCCCGCACGGATCCGCGTCCTGTGTGCACCAACAGCATCAAGCCATAAACATCCAATACATTGTTTTAAAATGAGAGTTTAGTCACTTTCTAGATTCTTTCACTAATGTCATGACTTGTCAGTTTAGGGCAGGAGGAAATCTGCAACATTCGTAGCAGTAAACCTGCGAGCACCAGCTGGTACTGACATACCAAGGATGATAACTGCATTGCCACTGTACAGATAGCACATCCTATCAATATCATGTCAGAAAAATAACTTTTGCGAACATTGATGCTGGGCCCCCATGGGCAGGATTTGAACTCGCAACCTTTTGCTCTGGTCCAAACATTCTACCACTACGCGACCACCCACCCCTTTACTATTCTAAAACATACCGTAAAACATACTTTATTTAGAAAAACCAACCTTAATTCCGGAATCGTCTATTTCACCATCACCATGGTCACCATCCCCATCACCAGTCTGGAAAAATAGAAAAGTAGTGAGATGCCATGTCGTGCAAATAAATCGACCTTTGAACAAATAAATCAGCAGAACATTGCTGTGTCTGTTACAGACACCCTCAGGGAGATTTCAGCAAGTTCTATTAAGATAGACAGACAGAGAGGTAGGCAGGTAGACAGCTGACAGACAGAGAAGACAGGGAGACAGGGAGACAGACAGACAGACAGTGATGGAGTGGACACACACACATACCTGCCTGCCACTCTGGGCAGCCTCCACGATGAGAGGGCTGACGTCTACTGACAAGACTTTCCCCAGCGTCTGGACGATGGTGGACACTGGTAGCTGGGGATTGGACAGCTCACTGATGTTGATCAAAATACCTAGAACACAGCAGCAGAGATGACGTCTATTGAAAGTCATGGAAATTAAAGCTACCTACAACCAAAGTATACTGTAATTCAACAGAAATAAATTATTTCTTTTGAACCATAATTTCAGCATCATGAAGATACCACAGTTGTGATTGTAATACAGGTTGTCACTAGAGATTGTAATAAATGTTTTGTTTTTAAAAATTGGGATTTAGAGCTGCTTAGGGCAGGAGGAAACCCACATCATCAGTTGCACTGAACGTTGCAGTAAACCTGCAAACACCAGCCAGCTGGTACTGACAGACCAAGGATGATAACTGCATTGCCACTCTACAGACAGTACATCCTATCATGATTGCATCAGAAAGCTAACATTCATGAACATTGATGCTGGGCTGCTATGGCCGGATTTGAACCTGAAACCTACGACTCCGAGATTCCTCAGTTCTGCCATTGCACTACCACCCTAGCTGGCACTAGAGATTGTAATACAGGTTGTCACTGACCTGCGACCAGTGTGCTGAGCAGGATACTCTGCGGTACGTCAGTCGGTACAAGTAGTTTATACAGCAGCGCCAGTACTTCTCCTGTCTGACAGAACGCGGCAGCCATTTTGTTGTTTTCCGTCACAGTGTGTAGGCACTGGCCTGAAAAAGGTAAATACTTGCAAATTTATCAATTATCTTTATACTCATCATTTAGCAGTGACTCATGTGCGATTTGTTTATTTTGGAGATTAGATCTGCTTTGTGGTGGCCAAGTTATAAATGCATACCAACGGCTATGGCGGTGGCGAAGCCGTACTCCTCTGCCTGAAGACATGGCACCAAGTACTGGATGATGTTCTCCTTGTTGAAAACTGTCACCGCAGTGTCTGTGCTCTCGCTGAAATCCACAACACAGTCAGCATGTTACAACAGCCCTCAAACACAGTCAGCATGTTACAACAGCCCTCAAACACAGTCAGCATTATACAACAGCTCTCAAACAGTCAGCATGTTACAACAGCCCTCAAACAGTCAGCATTATACAACAGCCCTCAAACACAGTCAGCATGTTACAACAGCCCTCAAACACAGTCAGCATGTTACAACAGCCCTCAAACAGTCAGCATTATACAACAGCCCTCAAACACAGTCAGCATTATACAACAGCCCTCAAACACAGTCAGCATGTTACAACAGCCCTCAAGGGGAAGTTACTGTGCTAAATGCAATTGTAAAATATATATTATTTTTTTTAAACATTAGATAATTGTTTTCAATCGTTATGCATATTTTAGATTTCAAGAATCGCATAATTCTAAGAATTTAAATAAAACAATCTCATTATAAATTCTAGGGGAAAAAAATCTCACCACAAATTCCATAGTAGATGAACAGCTTCGGTGAATATGTCCTCTCGCGAATCAATGTGTTTCGTTGTCTTGTCAGACTTGCTAGGTTTCCAGTGGGCTCCATACTGGGAAAACAAAATCAACATCTGAATGTAGTGGACACCTTCTACTTCTACACTGGACTCAATATTCCCAATAAATCATTTATCAGCTTTTTGTGTTTTTGTCATGAATTACTTCCAGTATGTGCAAACTAGTGCTCCCCAAAACATCTTTGATAGAGTTAGTGCCTTACGTCACAGTGGGAATATTTCATCCATATACGACGCCTCTAGAGACAATTTGCATTATTAATGACAATTGTTGACCTTATCCACAGCGACTGCTCAATATGGTACCCATTGTAAAAGGTTAATGTCCAAAGTAACTCACCTTGTGGAATAGGTTTGTGAGAGGGGTGAGGACGTCCTTCTGAACCATTTCCTCGCAAACATCGTGACCACCGCTTACGGACAAGTTCCTGAAATATATAGGCAGTTGTGTTTGTAACATAAATATATAATAACATTAATAATCATAAATAATAAATAATAAATAATAACTGATAATAATAATATGCTAGGTACAAACATGCATGCACACACATTATTAGCTCCTGTCAACATGGTCAATAGATCAGGATGCATTCAGTGTTCCTTCTCAACCCTGAACAAATAAGTCAGCATACTTCCGTGGATCTGCGTAAAATTGCCATGCCAGTTACTGGCCAGCGTCAGTATGTCAGAGAGTATCAAACACTGCCATTACCTCAGCGCACCAATGGCGACATGTCGGATGTGAGGGTTGTCATCCACAATGAGTGGCGCTACAATCTTCACCACATTATGCTGCAGCAGTACGGGAATGGCATCTGGCTGATTCACCAGGTTGGCCAGCGTCGAACAGCCACATTCTCGCGTCTCTACATTTATACTCTGCAGCTGTAATTAATGCATAGATTATTAAACAATTTGTGTATTAGATTTGAGATAATTTCGAGCATGACACAAAAACGCTCTACCGACTGAGCCAAAGGGGTAACAGTAGGAGCATCTTATATCACACCTGGCTACACATATTATTAACCACCTCGTCCACAAATACATCTTGAAACATTCATACAACGAGTCACACTTTTGAGTCTTATGATTGGCTTAGCATTAACTTGATGATCAAGATATTTAAATTAAAAAGTGTATATATGTGTAATTGGGGCCAAATCGGCGAAATATTCCAGAGAGAGAGAGAGAGAGAGAGAGAGAGAGAGAGAGAGAGAGAGAGAGAGAGAGAGAGAGAGAGAGAGAGAG
>JAVCKZ010097691.1:0-11207 GCA_034780755.1 Lepetodrilus elevatus | reverse complement strand
AACATTTTAACCAAACGTCGAGAAGTTCTTTATAAATAGTATTAATATTGACTTTTATTGTACATTTTATGTATATATACACATTTATGTTTTATATAATGTATCATTAGTCTCTCATAAATCGCAGAGCGATTGGTTTTAGACCATTTTACTTGCAATTTTAGTATCTGGAAAATGTTCATATTGTCTATGAGTGAAACTTTAATAAATATATCTGTCTGTCTGTCTGTCTGTCTGTAGGCCATACATCACAACACGTTTCTGCCAATTAGAATCACAAAGGTACAAGCATTTACTATACATCACACCACTACTGCGCCACCTTATACCTATAGCTGTGTATATCGTCTTCAGATTACAGGGCATGGTTAACAATGCTGAACTCTACGGTCTGGAAGCATGGTGGTGTCCGGGTTTCCATTCAATAAATGTCACAGAGAACCCAGAGAAGACCAACCAAGCCGAAAGAAACAAGCACTTATCCGAAATGTCGGAGTCTACGACCAGATAGGAAGCCATTAGTCGTGCAATAACAGAGCAACTTGCTGTGGGGGTTATAATCATCGGTAAACAAAGTGCCCGGCTGTAGACAAGATGGACGATGATGAATGTTAAACCATAAAGCCGAAACTCATCGGATTAGGTTTTGTTTGTTGTTTTATTGTTTTATGACAATGCATATGTTTGGTCATGTTCTATGTGCATATTTGTAAGTGATATTACTTGGTATTTGATATAGTACAAGTGCATTGATTGTGTTGAACCAATATTTCAGAGCCAAATACTTCGAGTTCAAATCCCATAGCGGCAGCCAGGAATAAATGTTCTCGAAAGTTACAGTACGACCCTTTCATGAAACGCATGCCAGAGGTTCTATATTAATCATGTCCTTGGTGCCAGTTGATACAATGTAAAGAGATGACATGTGTCGTTTCAAACAGTGTGCGGTGATGGTGTAAATAAGCTTTCAAATGAATCTGGAATCTGAGCTTGTTAAATAAATACACGTCACGTCATGATGACAGTCTGCAAGAAACAAACAACTGAGAAGATGGGGTTTTTTATCGGATAATTTCCACGTATTTTTCAGATGTTTTTAGAATTGGAATTAGAATTAGAATTGGAATCCTGAGAAAACAAACCCTGTCCATTGTAGACTATACTATGAGAACAGTTAATTATGTGTTCGTTTTATTGCCCCTGGAACTTCTATATAAAACGTGCGCGTCTACCAAGAGACTTTCACACCTTTGTATCTATCTAGCCTCGCCACCATTTTTCTCAGCTACGATTGATTATAAGTCAAATTATAGGAGGCACGATACAAGTCCGTTTGCACAAAACACTTTTATCGCTACAATATTTTTTTATCTAACGAGATTCTCAAGTATTGATGCGATACAATTATTCCATGCAATGGACTTACACTTTTAACAGGTCCGAAAATTGTACCTAGGACCCGTAGCTACCAGAGTGCTATGCAACGGGGCCCTGCTCGCTACGGGTGCTAGTTGTAGATCTCTAATCGTGGATACGAAAGCTTCGTGAAAGGGTCCCCTGCAATGGGAAAGTAATAGGCCTACGTAAGAACATGGATTTGTTCAGTATAGGCCGCGGGCAAGCCATGATGTCAACACTTACAGCATCGCCAATGGATCAACGAGGCCAATTAAATGTCTATATTTACACAGACTTGGTCGGTAACGGTGTTATAATATAAATCGAATAAAACACTTGGTACGAGTCTTCTTAATTAGTGATAGGCCTATACTGTGGGAGCTGTGGTTGAAGTAAGTGGGTTTTTTAACTAGCAGCGCACACCCATTCACGAAGGTCCACTAAGAGAATATAGAACTCCCGTAGCTATCGGCGTATCGTTTCTCGAAGCTCTAATATCCACTATGAGACCATAGCGCTCTCGTATTCGTAAGTGCACGATCCCCTTGTATTAGAGATGGCTACGAGATTCATTATGGTCTCGTAGTAGATATGAGATCTCCGAGAAACAATACCCAGGGACTTCTTACGAAAGCGCTACTATCATAGTGGATATGAGAGCTTCGCGAAATGATACACAGGGAGTATTAGATACGAGAGCGTTATGCTCTCTTAGCGGATACGAGAGCTTCGGTAGAGGTTGCATAGCAGTAGGCTAACTATCAGTGAGAGCGCTGTGCTCTCTTATCGGGTACGAGAGCTTCATAAATTGGTCCCAAGGACAGATATGACATCAGTGAAATCAGATTGTGACACGTGAAGAAGTGGATGAACCCGAGTTAAGTGGACTCGTCGTGCTGTTAATTAGCATACCCAGACATCAAATACATGCCGAAGGGATCAACCATTTAAAGAGACAGAGACTTCAAAGCTTTATATCGAAGTTACCTAGTTTGAAAACGTCTCCAATACCAGTGGAGTGGACGCATTCCAGAACACAAAAATTAAAGGTTATTGGTTTAACCCTTTCTATGCTCGAGTAGACACAGGCGCTGCTCTTAATGGCATCTCTGCTTGCCTCTAGCATGGATAGAGTTAATAAATAAATGTTTTTAAAAAAAACACATTTGAAGCGGTATGCATCACAGT
Source organism: Lepetodrilus elevatus (assembly GCA_034780755.1). Taxonomy (NCBI): domain Eukaryota; kingdom Metazoa; phylum Mollusca; class Gastropoda; order Lepetellida; family Lepetodrilidae; genus Lepetodrilus; species Lepetodrilus elevatus. The sequence continues at coordinate 8,621 of JAVCKZ010097691.1, read as the reverse complement.
AGTGTCAGTAGTCGCCCTTGATAAGTTTGCCACCAGGGCAAACAGTAGCGTTTCTTTGAAATTATGTATATATTATATACTTTTGCTTTTAAGAACATTCCCTCTGATTGACATTTGAAACATTTCAGAGGATGAGATAACGTGTTATGACATATAGTATAATACCATATTATAATATGGATATATATATTTGTCTATTTGTATAATATGGACTCTACTGTATACATGTATGTGTTTTACTGAATTAATCATTTTGATTTTATGTCAATGAACTATGTTGAAATCCATTGGGCTACTCTTCATTTGCACTCATGAAATTAGAATCTTTCTCAATGTATTACTGTCTAATCCTACACAGTAGCATATTGGAACTGCAATGCAATTAACACGGGAAATGTATGTTTACGTATTATTTCCATTCCATATTTTATAGTCATTCCCTTGTTAAAGATATAGTATCTGGAATTTCATTGCAATTGGCACTATAAGATAGCCATTACGTTGGCTATTACGTTGGCCATTACGTTTGTGGATCCTGGACGTTTTTCTGAAATAAATATTGTTTAAAAAGAATATAAAATTAAATTAAATTAAAAATAAGTATATTTGTATATTCTATAGTCGCTACTATTTTAACTTATGTTTCATCTGGAGAAAAAATAAAAAATAAAAAATAAATGTTTCATCTGGAACTGCAGTGCAATTGGCACAAGAAGTGCATTTCTACGTATTATTTCCATTCCTTTGTTAACGAATGTTTTATCTGGATAATATTACTACAGAAGATATGTTGAAAGCTGCTCAGCAAATGCCAAAGTCCATGGCAGTCAAATTACCAACCTCTTCACATCCGGAAGTGCTTTTATTGTCTCTTAGATCAGCAGTATTGGGGTACGACCCTTACTTAAAATAGCCATCGTATTTCAAGCTTTACTGACTATGATAGAAAGTCTGGCTATTGTAGTGCATACTTCATAAAACAACGATGCGTTTCATCTTAACTATTCTCGTTTAATCTCGCTGGATCCCCATTTCCAATATTGCAATAGACGCGTAATGACATTGTTTGAGACCATGTTATCACATGTTGTCTCGTGTTATCACACGTTATCTTGCGTCAACTCACGTTATCTTGCGTTATCTTGCGTTATCTCGCAATGGTTTTAACACAAATGTCCTTGTTAAATGTTGTTACGGACCAATTTGAAATCTTTTTCAATCTACAGGGTTTCGGCAGCTGTGGCACTTGGTCATCAAGGATGGTGTTGGCTTCTTGAGATTCTTAATTAAAGAAGCTTCTTAGAAAATATCTTCAGAATTATATTGAAGATTTTCTTAGCTAAAGGTTAAACTCTGAACACTTTGAAGTTATTTACTATCAGTTTGAGGCAAACGCTTACAGAAATTTCTATTGTTATATACGAAAAATATCACACATAGAATTTTAAGATTGAAGACTATTTATGTATTCTGGAGCGCATTTATAAACACTTAAAAGGTTATAAAGTAGAACATAGATAGAACATATGTAGCGATTAAGTATGCTCTATTTATGTTCTACTTTTAGGAACGTGTAGGTTGTAAATTGTATACCCGTTCCGTGCTTAGTACTTAACGTGGGATGACGTTTACATTCCGCGATCTCGCTACTATAATATCGTCGCCGGTTGTGATTACTTGGAGGCCTTAGGGCGATTATGACACATTTCTTACCCTAATCATGTCTGTAGATATACGTTACTATACGTCACACTCCTTCTATACAGAAACCAAAATGTGCTTCATTTCATGTTTCTGGTTTCCTATTCCCGCGAACCGGGAGAAGTGCGGATTTGCTTGAACGTGACCTTTTACCCATTTCACGATCCTCACGATCCATTCTCTCGCCCACTACTCCACTCGATGAGATAAACATGGTATTCGGGTGGAAAAACCTTGAATATCCTATATCATCCTTGGTATCTCAGTACCAGTCGGTGCTCACTGCAACATTCAGCGCTACAGATGTTGCGGGTTTCCTCCTGCCATAAACTTACTAATGTAAGTGACAGAATCTTGAAAGCGACTCTAAACCCCAATTAAAAAAACCCAGAGTGGTAGGCTATGCCACGTGTTATATATGATGCTCAAGTAAGGAATGAAGACACTGATACATCATTCAACACGTTATTCGTGATGGTGCTTCTCATCTTTAACCCTCTCCCTGCTGGAGGCAACCGGAGATGCCCCAAACAGCAGTACCATGGGTGCGTTCAATCAGCACAGCTGAGTAAGCCGCTTAGCTAAACTGGTTCCATGTCACATGTACGGTTCCTACGACTCTTGAGACAGTTACTAGTTTAGTAAGCCGCTTGTAAGCGCTTGTGTCATTGAACGCATCCCAGTGCCTAATCCAGCAGAGAAAGGGATAATGGTAGTAATTGGCATTGGTAACGTATATAAACAGCAGTATGCGGATAGTATCACTGCAGCAATCAGTAGGGTTAATAACTATATTGCACCATCAGTATTTTACGGTTGTGTCCTTTATTAAGCTTATTGCTACGTGCATTGTATGCGCACTTTGATTGACCCATCGGGGCAATTTCCTTGGTTTAGACAGAGCCATCTTGGAGCGATTTCATTGGCTGCAGATGGATCATTTGTGACCAATAGATGTACTGAGAACCCGGATGAGCCGTGGTATGTACGGCTGCAGTCGGCAATGCTCGGTTCGCATTCGGAACTGACCTACAGTATCATCGTGGTAACCGGAAATAACTCGGCGGGGTTCCGATTGAATAGGAAATTGCCAGACTACTACTAGTCCTACAACAATCATAGTGGGTGGACATGTTAAAAACATTTCACAAAGTTGACCTTTTTTTAGTTAACAAATATGTGTTAAATTCAATTCCATTGCTAGCAAGGTGTTATACAAGTACGGTTTTGACAATGTATGTGCTGTCATATAAACAAAGTAACTGATATTGTTCGTTCAGCATGCATACGATATACAGCTAGGGAGATGCATACGGTATAATTATGTGTTGTTGATGAATGAATGTTTAATGAATTTCATTTCTATTGTAAATCCCTCATAATAATGTACAGGTATCATAAAGGTTGGCGTCCAGAGTTAAACGTTGACATTTCGTATACTCATTACTTAATAAAAGTTAAAACATCACTGGTGAAGTTAGCATGGTGCCTAACAATGAAAAGGAAGTGTTTGCATATTATATTATATTGATATCAGTTCGTTAAAGCATGCTCTCAACGGGGTGGGTTTTTTTAATGAAAAATAAAATGTTTTATTTAATAATTGTGTAAAACATATTTTTCGTTTATTTATTTTATTTTGTTATTGTTGTTGTTTTTGTGTGTTTCTCTCTTGGTTTGTGTGTGGAGGTGGAGGGGGCGTGTTAGCCAATTCAATAAGCTCACCGGAAATCACTCGCAAATTATTCATATCATCTGAAATGATTTCTCCTCGACTTTTATAAATACTCTTTCCAAGTGACAAATGCTAGGGTTCAATAATATTAATGGTTCTGTCATTCATTATGTGCCAGGCCCGGAAATTAAATTTTTTGTTACGATTTCATACTCAACTCGGAGGTATGCTAACAAATTCCCGTGATCTTGAGTATGTAATCGTACGCAAGATGTTTCGTAATTTCAGAACCAGGGCCCGTATTCTCGAAACTTCTTAGCTAAGAACTTCTTAGTGAGAAAAGATCTCTTCACAAAATAATATTAGCAGAAAACCAGTTAGGAAAATTCTTAGTACTTACGAACTTCTTAGGACTTACGAAGTTTCGACAATACGGACCCTGGCCCAGAGATTACGAAACTTTTCTGAGTACCATTTCATACTCAACTTATGTTTTATAGCATAGCACGGCAGTTGAGTAGTACTAGTGCGAACGTAAATCTAGGCTTACGTCATTTCCTGCGAACGACGTATAGTACGCCATAACTTACTCCCGGACTACAGCACGACTCTTTAGTAAAATACATTATATTGGTTCGTTGCTGCTGCCTGAAGCAAACCACATTAGTATATATTCCTGTTTCTTTGCTCGTAATATCTACGACCTTTGTGTGCGACATTGTCAGCAGTTGAAGAAAGGTCACCAACATCACTTCTTTCGTTCTGAATGGTGCAGACATGCAGAGAGGGTAATTCTAAACTGGTTCACTGTTCGCTAAGCGCCTGCTCCACAAAAACAACAGGAACGAGCCAGACTCATCACAGTGGCATCCACTGAGCGTATGTTAAAATAACTGACATGGAAACGAGGCTGGGAGCGAGCCTGCGTAACGTAAGCAGTGGACCAGTCTAGGGTCTTTCAAGCTACCTATTCACCACTTCCTTCACCGGATATCAGACACGAAGCATTCCCTTGTATCCAACAGACCATCAACACCAACTATTACCCTCTGTCGGGCGTTGGTGTCGAATCTCAAAGTCTGCCAAGAGAGTTTGTGTTTACGTCGTCTGTGATTGAATATATTCGGCGTGCGTAGGATTCAGACTTCTCGATGGCAGACAATTGAATCCAGTTCTAAATCGCTTGTTTAAACATTTATCTGCCTGGGTATCTCATTTGCACTCTCTTTAAGACGATGTGTCAGTCGTCCTGACATGCAAAGCCAGTAAGGAAAGTCCAGTAACGAGCTGTCTGTTATTGTTAGTATTGGATGAAGGATAACATGTTAACACTAAACACCAATGTCACTTTCTTGGATTGAAACTTTGAATGATGTATTGCAACATATCATGATAAGCGGATTGAAAACAGCTCACTTAGCGTCAATAGTTGAGCCGATATTTGTATTTAAATGTATAAAGATTTTATAAATGTCAGGCAACGCGATAACATTGCAGGAAATTTTCAATTAACGAAGTTTTCTTTGTCGTTTGTTAGATCTGGGGATATATGTAGTATTGAACGATTTATTAGATAAGTGTTCATCGTAAAGACACCACATCTTCATGTACCTACATATGTACTGTATATTATATAATGGAACGGTACATAGGCAAAATAGTTCCTCCTATTATTTTAGATCGTTCAATCGTTCGATACTTGGGATACGTGGTGGTCTAGAGAGATAGCATGTCTTCTTCAGAGCCAGAGTTTCCGGATTCGAGCCATCGTGTAGCACTCTTGAGCACTGGGCTTAGATTGGAGGTAAATGGGTACCCGGTAGGATGAGATGGAATTGGGAATGTTAACATTTTAGCGCCTGAAAAACGGATTCCTGGGTTGGATGGTCGCCAGGAAGTTGACAATGTGAAATAGGTGCATTGGGACCAATTTGGTAAATGATAATGTAACGTTTAACGCTTCGAGGATGCATTTGCAACGTGTCATGATCATGTGATTTTTTAATTGATTATTTCTTTCGGATTTTTTATTTATTTAGTTTCTTCTACCTGACATTATCATCAGTGCAGTCTTAGAAGAAGAGATATGAATAGCTGATTGCATGGTAGTATACACAACATCTACTGATTAGTATCGTGCTGGTGACCATCCAACCCAAGCGGTCGTTTCGTCCACTAAAACTTTAACATTCACAATTTAATCCCCTCACCAGGGTCTCTGCGTAGTTATAATTAATAATAAACAACTCGGCAAAAAGATAATATTATCAGTTTATTGAATCCAGCAAAAGTTAAATGTTGATTCAGACTAACAAGATATCATGTAATATAACAGCATGTATTTACTCATTTGAACCGTGGTGTTCTGTCAAAACAGCTCAATAATATTGAATCTCATAGGGGGTTTTGCAGTTGAAAATGTCATATAAAAAGTGCATCAATATAGTAATGACAACATTACTCGCATGACGGTGAGTGTGCATGAGAGAACGCGTATGTGTTAATGCGAGCGTGCGTGCAAGTGAATTTGTGCTTTTTTATGATCAAATGACACGCGGAGAGAATATACATTTACATTTATATATTATGTTTATTTTAATATGTTTTTATTTTCTCTCTTATTTTGATTGTCATAAAACTATAAAACTAAAAGTAACTTTTTAACTATAAGATGTGCATCTCAGATGTGCTCCCCATGTATAAGAGATCGTTACGAAAGCGCTATGGTCTCGTACCCAGGGTATCATTTCTCGAACCTCTAATATCCAATATGAGACAATGGTGCTTTCGTAAATGCACGATACCCATATGCATGTCGCTACGAGAGTTCGTGTGGTCTCGTAGTGAAACGATACACTGGACTGGACTATATAATGTTTCTGATGATGGCAACCTTCGAGCAGTTCCTCCAAAGTTTGGGATCTGTCTTAAGCTTGTATTTGAAAATCACTAGGAGAACCGCATCCGGGTAACTACAGTTACTCGCGTCCATGGTAGAAGAGGACACAAATGGCGAGTTTTTATTCATGTAAATTTGCTTGTGTAACGTGTGGTTTGTTTTTTTCCTTTACCGGAACTTCAAGGAACTTCGAGTGTTACAAACATCCGGTTCTCCCTTGGCGGACGTTTAATCTGTGTTTAATATGTCGGCTTGTTTTGGGGTCACCCTGTAATTTGAATAACAGTAACAACTTTGTAAGAATTCTAACAATGATAATAATAATAATAATAATAATAATAATAAATACTAATAATCAACAATCTACCATTGCTTTGAATTCTTAACAGTGTAACATGTGCTACGTGTAACTTGTAACAGGTAACAGAGACGGATGGTAACACAAGTTATAATACTATAATATAAGAACACGCTTTCAGATAAAACAAGTAGTGTACATATTTAAATCAAAATTATGTTATTTGCATTTCCTATTTATAAATTGTCTTCACATATTAAGACTAGTATTACATTCATAGTGGATAATGAAAAATCACAGGTTCAATGTAAAACAAAAGTATAAAGCAAGAACACATACCGTGGATATAGCCTGTTTCTGAGAAAATAACATCAATGTAAAATCTAGAACATGATTATATCAATTTAAGACAGTTACTGTGGTCAGTAGTCATTGCCATTGGTTCAGAACGTATTACCGACAATAACAGTAGTAATCTATACAATCAGACTGTGACCTAAACAATTACAGACAACTGTACAAATAAAGTATACTTCGAATGCATTATTAATATGTTGGTGCTAATAATTACATCAAAAGTAATCATTCATATTAATTGTTATTAGAATCATCAAACATGGATCAATAATCATATTTCATATTTAATAACATACAATACGTTTTATTAGGCTCTAGACTCAATCTCATTCTAAATGGTTAACGAGTCATGTTCCCGAAGTTATTATATCGTACGTAACGACATCGTAAAGCCTTCGTAGAGGTAAGTATGACCCTTTCGGGATTATCAAACTTCACTTCATAGAGCCAAAGAAAGGGTCACACTGTAACCAGGAGTGCGTTCAAAGTGACAACGGGTTGTGAGCGGCTTACAAGCGGCCTGCTAAACTAGCCACTGTCTCAATAGTCGCCTGAACCGTACATGGGACAGGGAACCAGTTTAGCTAAGCGCCTTACACAGCCATATGCTGATTGAACGCACCCCATGTCTAAATCATGGCGTAGCCCATATTTTTACTATAGCAGGAAGTGACGTATGCGTTGAATGACGCCTGGACTTCCGGTGTGACACGTAGCAAGTTCGTAGGACATACTATGCTTAGCCATGTACTTATCTCATGGTCCTTTAGGTTAATGAATTGTATACAGCGTATCTTTACAGACTCAATAGACAGACTACAGTATATCATTTGACCATTGACATTGGTTCAAATCGATTGACGTTCACCAGTTGTATTCCGTTTTAGACTATATTCTGATTTGCTTAACCCGTTCATGCATCCGGCACACTATCGTAAACAAACTTTACTTGGGTATCCTTTCACGAAGCTCTCCAATCCACTAAGAGACCATATACGCTCGATTTGCCGATAGTTAATAAACAGCAAAGAGAACGCATAAGTAAGCTTTGTGAAAGAATACCCAGGGACTCTACTCTCGAAGCATTCTTACGATATGTTTATCCTATGAACGTGCGTAACAAGTTTCATAGCAGCTACTATACGAATCTTTAGAATTGTCGTACGATCGTAAGAACGTTTCGAGAATAGCCTCCCCTGATCATGAGCGCCATGGTCTCGTGGTGCCAACGAGACCGTGATGAAAGACGGTCCCGTTCTGTCCCATACTTTGTTCATACCAACTGACCGCTCTTTGATTCCATCTCTGAGCTCCCATAAGAGTCCGCGTTATCTGGTATGATCTCGGCTACATCTGTTCTCCTGTAGACTGGGAGTTTATCTATTTGATTAGCCGTCTCGTATACTTATCGATTAAGCAATCAGGTAACAGGTCGAGTGTACGAATTTTGGGTACTCCGGAAAACAAGCACTTGACGCAACATTGATTTCCCGTTTTGTGAGGAGTACGTATGGATTTCGGGAAATGAGTGTCCAAAAAATCAGTCGAAAGGTTATCGTTTTCATTACGGTTACTGTCTACCATTCAATCGTCGAAGTGGCAGTGGGCATCGAACTGTGCAACATCTCCCCCAGGGAAGGTTAGAACTCTGAAATGGGCATGGCTCCGTTCATAACGAGAAAGCGGAGTGA
>JAVCKZ010097690.1:0-24430 GCA_034780755.1 Lepetodrilus elevatus | reverse complement strand
TGTATGTGTATATGTGTCTGTATGTGTGTGTGTGTGTGTGTGCGTGCGCGCGCGCGCGCGCGTGTGTGTGTGTGTGTGTGTGTTTATTTGTGTGCGTGTGTGTGTGCGTCTGCCTGCCTTTATATGCATCCTGCACAAATAGACCATTACAATAATGCTGGTTTCCTGTTGTGTTATGAAAATATTGAAGACCACTGGTGCATGCGGAAAACATAGCTTGTGGCCCAATATAACTTACTCGTGTACACAAATTAAATGTACATGCTTTCAGGGAAAATACCTTTGACCATGAAATCTGTACACAAGCCATGAGTGTATGCCTTTAAACATGTACACTCTGCGTTGTTAAGTTATGCCATGGTAGAGTGGCCAGATAATGAACTGGAATACATACACATCAATACACACTGGAATAGCACACGCATGTCAATATTACTTTTATCACACTATGTATTTACATACTGCGAAATAGTTGGCGACATAGTCCTATAACGCACATTGGATACTAATTTCTTATATCATGAGTATTTGTATTTCACCTGAAGATATTTTCTTTCTTCATGTGTTGTCTATCTGTTATTCGGACTACATTTCCGGAACCTATAGTATCTAACGTCCAACTTCTAATTGTGGCGTGCACATGTAACATGGTGATGAGAACATGTGTCTAACGTCTAACTTCTAATGGTGACGTGCACATGTAACCCAGTGTTATCTATGTGGAGACAGCAACACGGGGAGACCACCACAGCAGCCGTGCATCACGAATACGTCTACCGCACGGCGTCTTTACCGGATATTGTATTCGAGGAACCGATTCCTTAGAGTCGTTTTCCCTAACTCATCTTGACGCAGGCATGTACATTGTATATATGTCCGTAAATACAGAAGATTCCAGAGATACTCTGCTTAGTTCTATGCCGTGACTTCACATGACGTCTTCCGGGAACTTGGTCTGGTGCTCTCCAACACGTGATATGACGGAAATCAGTTAGCAACGCTCCGACGTTAACGTCACGACGGCGGGGAATTGCACAGGAACTGCGACGAACACCTACAAATGTAGTCTTCACACGTAGATTGATAATGCAAAGCGATATAATAATGAAATATTATTTTAAATGACGTAATAAATGGTGACTTATACTTGCATCGAGTTTCGTGTACTGATATTTGTTTATCTCTCTCTCTCTCTCTCTCTCTCTCTCTCTCTCTCTCTCTCTCTCTCTCTCTCTCTCCCTCTCTCCCTCTCTCTCCCTCTTTCCCTCTCTCTTCTCTCTGTCATACATATGTACTGTGCACTCTGTGCCAATACCGGCATGTATATAGTTAATAGATAATTTTATTTATATAGTTTATCATGTTGTCACTCATAGATCGAAGAGGGATTGGTCATAGACAATTGTAATTGGAATATATGTGTATTTGTAAGAACAAATCTATGTTGTCTATGAGTGAGACATTAATAAATGTGTCTGTATGTCTGTCTGTCTGAACAGCTATATGTTATATCACGTAATCATCGGATGCCACGTGGCCATACATACCAGAGAACCACGTACTACAAGTGACATTGAAATAGTTTAACATATATACTAGTATATATATACTGTATATATAGAATGCTTACCTAATTCCATCCAATGGCGTTTTTTCTATTTAGCAAATAGCAATTCGTAATTGACAATATACTTCCGTTTGAGCTTCATTATAATCTACTTTGAGAACTCGTTCAAGAACCTGTCTCCGAAGCAATCCAGTAATAGTATATGGACGGTTATTGATGCATTTGGGTGATCATATTTGTCTACTAGAAATATGGTAAACGTGTACTATACTGTATCCTCCCAAACTGAAGACGCTTAAGAAACGGCAACGTTCAGTGCGAGCATCCAATCTATGGACAGGGTATCGAGTGTTTATGCGATTGTTTTAGCGAGATAACGTCCGATAAGGATGCAGATCTCATTAACTTAGCAATGCAAATTGAAATCAACCTGCAGTGAAAAGGTCAGATTGGTCACCCACGCTGAGCTCATAGACTAATTGGAATGAAACTACTTCTTCTCTCTTTCTCTCTCTTTCCCTTCTCTCTCTCTTTCTCTCTCTCTCTTTCTCTCTCTATCTATCTCTATCTCTCCCTCCCTCTTTCTCTTCGTTGCGTATTTCCAATTGGAATGAAATTTCTCCTTTTCGTCTTCTTCTCCCCTCCTCATCTCTCTCACTCTCTCTCTCTCTCTCTCTCTCTCTCTCTCTCTCTCTCTCACTCTCTCTCTCTCTATCTCTCTCTCCCTCTTGCTCTCTCCCTCTCTTCACATTATGTATTTCTAATGGAATAACAATTCTACTTTCCGTCTTCTTCTTCTTCTTCTTCCCCCACTCTCTCTCTCTCTCTCTCTCTCTCTCTCTCTCTCTCTCTCTCCACATATGCCTTTCTATTTCTAATTGGAGTAAAACTTCTTCTTTTATTTGTTGTTGTTGTTCTTCTTGTAGTTGTTGTTGTTGTTGTTGTTCTTCCTCCTCCTCTTCTTCTATATGTCTGCTATCTATTTTGTCCATATCTCTCCGTCATTTCTATCTCTCTGCCTGCTCTCTTTGCTCTCGGTGTCCCCGGGGCTCACACTGAATTCGACGTCCACGACATCACGATAACATAGCAATGTCAGCTTCATGATAACAACGCTTCACTGACAATCTTTGTTTGAATCATCATGTTCTATTGGTTGGACAATATGTGAGAGTTTTCACTACCACAGAACAATGTGATTAATTAATATGATTACACGTGATCGTAATCTCCAATGTATTGCGCATGTGCAGTTTTTGATTCAAGAACTATTAACATGGGTATGTCATAATATGCATACATATTGTATGTACATAGCTAACTAATCAAAGAATATCTTATACACACATGCATTGAATGAGGTGCAAAGAAAGATTAGAATAGATTACATATTACATGAATATTTTGTAAACTAATAATTCATAGACAGTGTATAGGTGACAGTGATTTATAGTGCAGTCATTTGTTAGAATTAATTAAAAACAACCAATTAGTAATAATACTAATAATACTACTAATAATAATAATTATAGCCAGTTACAATGCTGCATTATACGGTATATCAGAATACAAAAGGCACGCTCAAAGTGCTATACTATATATTATACATTTATACATGTAGTGTAAATCTGTCATTGGATCAGTGTGTATTGATATGACCTTCTCAGCTCCCTGTGGACGATACTATGAATACATCCCCATGTTGACATTCTACAATGCTAAAAGGTTAGCATTCACGTTGCATGCACCCCATTCCACATGGTACCATGCATATTTTAGGTAAACATGGTATTCTTAGTAATGTGAAAGCACACACTATTAATATAAACCTGTATTTAACTGCCGTGCTGGGACGTATTCTAGCATAGTACTGATATTTGCATGGCTTTTCTCAACGGAAAAGCTGTCTCCTACTTGTCTGACCCGAGCATGCTTAACTTCCAACGTGAGCAATGCACCGGAAAATAATAGGATACGAAAAGTTAGAAACGGATATGACTGCCGTCGTTGTCTATCACTACAGTACATACTCGTCCAATAGTCGGACACAGGTTCAGTAGAAACGCTCTTGGAATGTTATGTGCAGCCTTCAATGACGGTTCTTATCGACGTAGCTCTTGCAGCCTAGCCTCAAGCACATGCTGATGGTGCATTCTGTGTTCACTTATTGCAGGTATTTAGTCAATGATGTTCTGGGGACAATTCCACATAACAATCGTAGCGCTCGAGAGTCGTAACTCCCTTAGTAGTATTAGCATGGAGTTGCTACGGAGTTACGACACTCGTATCGCTACGATTGTTCTGTGGAATGTGGGTCTGGGGGACTATTCTCGAAACGTTCTTACGAACTTCCTAGTCTAAAAACATTTCATAGTCATACTATAAGAATTGTTAAAAACTGTTTTTAGACTAAGAAGTCCGTAAGACAATTTCGAATATAGGCCCCACGGACTACTTATAAGGCATTGGACAACTCCAGCTGTGAGAGTCGTGTTGCAGGTGTGTTTATTGCTGAAATACCAAAATATGTAGACCCTCTATGAATGGATCCACTCCAGCCTACAGAAAGAAAACGCAGACAAAACAAACAAATAAAAAAAAAAACACGAACATACATACTTTTATTTAAGTTCGCATTCGTTATATATATAGATGCAGTGTATAGTAAATACGTTAACATGTATTCATTGTCTGTCGCTACATAATACTACACGATACATACCCATACGGTCTTACTACGTCACGGATATTTATATTCCCCTAACAGCAGGAGATATATGTGAAGGCACTTACTTCCTATGGATAAACCCGTTTATGGTGCACATGTACTTCAAGATGTTTGGCAAACATTCGTCGTCTTCCTTCCGGGCGTCCTACTGCTCTAAATCTGCCACCTGTACTTATTCGTGACATTTAAGTATATCGGCTTAATGTGTATTTCCAATAGAAACTCTGACAAGTTTCTCTTCTATCAATACGACAATACGAGTCTATAAGAAGCAGAACCATCCCGCATCGTCAGAAAGCGTACAGTGTCGGCTCCGATTTCGTGGCGGATTATTCTCTGAGGAAGACTCGATTTATTGCTACTGGCTATAGCAGTGTACCGCTAACGTTTCTTGCATTTGATCAAGAATTATGACGACAGTATGCTTGGAGACCCTCGTATTTTATGTACGAGAAAAGGTGGAATTAAACCCTAAAGGCAGTATTGATTCAAATTATAAAAATATCCTTTTCATTTGTCCAGTGTGGCGCCAAGAAAAGAAAATATACTTTCCTTCAACACCTTATCCCCCTAAAAAAGCCGTTGTGTATGCATTGCTATATTACACCATACAATCCTAAATATTAACCGATAAACGGTAATTATATATAATACTACGGATTTAAGAACGCCCCCATAATTGAATCGACTCTTTCTATTCGGAGTAAGAATGACAACAAAAAAACACAGTCAGCATAAAAATGATGCTATTCATAATGTTACAGTGCAATTCCTTCCCTAATTAATCTAGTATTATACGGAATGAATGAATAAACTCCCTTCCAATTACTAGTATTTTATATCAGGCCCTGTGTGAATTCCAAACAAGACAACGACTTCCTTCTTGCACACTGAAGGAGACGGATATATATGTTCGCACTATATATCATGTTAAGAACATGTCGCATGTGATCATAGATAACGCATCCAAACAGAACGTTTTCAATTCCCTTGGCCTCGAAGGTCTTTAGACTACTGAATTACAGACTGAGTATTAAATCCTGTAAATCTGACCTACAAAAGGAACTTCCCCAAGAAATGAAGCATGCCTATTTTCTGAAAATATGATATTTTGAAGTAATGTTCTATGTTATAATAACCACATTAAAACAGGTGACAATTTGTTATTGATATATTTATAAGTAGGATAATTTGGAAAATATAAAGCTGTCCATCCGGTATATCGAAATGCAAATACTTCGGAAAGAAACCATTCAAATAAATTCAGGTTTAGAACCGCTTTCAAGATTGTTTCACTTATATCACGGTTTTAGTGAGGTAATGGCAGGTGAAAACCCACAACATCCGTAAAGATGTGATCAACCTGCGACTAAGGGTGATAATTGACTTGTCACGGTACAGAAAGTGCATACTTTCACGAGCACATCAGTACCATATTCTCGAAAGGTTATTACCTTCGTACGATAATCTTAAGGAAAACGTTACGTACGTTCTTAAGCTAAGAGGATCGTATATAAGAACATTTCGAGAATAGAACCCCAGATAGGTAAACTTGAGACGGCGTGGACACCGTATTGAGTGTTTGTTCAATGTTTGTAAATATGTTATGTTCGGTTGAGCTTGCGAATTAGAATATAAATATGAAATAAACTAGTATCACCATTGCGCTACCATCCAGCAGACAAACAAGCTTGGCATACACAGGTTTGATCTGTCTCGACTGTGTATTGTTCTACTGAATACGCTGAGGTACGTTATTCACGATTCAGAGCATTATACCTACAACATTGGCAACACACAGAACATCCATGTAATTCATATATCGTTTGACAACCTACTACTTTCTGTCCACATGCTAAGAACTGCCACTACAGCTGGCTTCAATACACCTGATCGTCCACGTTCTGTAGGTGTTAGTTGCTTCCAAACGTTAGAATAATGTTATCGTTTTGGAGTACAGTGTACCTTAGTCCAGAATCTAGACGTCTATGGCACCATATGCATTCAGCTCATACCGATTGTGGAGACGAAGCAACTTTGTCTAAGTGTACCTCTAATAGTGTAACTATATACAGGTACTGTGTCGTTTGACTATTCTTCTTCGTGTAACCTTTATACTGGCTCACGTCAACTTGCTTTCTTTTATTGGCGTAATATATACTAGTATTAATTCTTAGCCTAGCTTTAACTTCTATTTACATTGTACAGCTTGGTCTACTAGGTCTTAGTAAGATAGCACTATTCCATGACATTGATTTCACAGTATCTTCTCAAGAGAATTCATGTATCTGTATTAGGACTAATGCTTAATTTAATTCATTCAAAAGATACAGTATCATAAATATTTACTTTTTCAAACTACAGTCAAAACGTTCTGAAAACCATGTGTGCACACCGCTTTGGTGCATAATGCATTTCAAACGAATCTTTTAAATTTTCGAATCTGGGGGATTTTATATCTGAAGAAAAATCATCCGGGTTACGCAAGACACAGTCTGTAGGATCCTACATAAACATTCCATTTCATACTTCAAACATGAGTAATTTCGATTGAACCTTCAAAATAAACATCGCTGGTTGTATCGAAGGTGTCAGATACTGTCAGACCTGTGTAGTGATTGATCAAATCTCCATATCACACCGTCCTAGCTAAAGAAATGATCGTGCCCAATTAGAGCACAGACAATTGGCTAAATCGTATTCCAAGGAGATGAAAGAAACGATTTAATGGAATTAACAGTGCAGATGTTTCACCTGCTAAAGGACGAAGCTTTAAAGGTGTTCAGTTATTGACCTGCTGGAGATATGCATAGTGTGGCTACTATTGATGAAGATCACGCTTGCAGTGTATGGACCCCAGTGTATACATATTAAGGTGGTATCGAACTACACGACGGTCCAGATATTATGCTTGTTATGCATGCATACACTAAACATGTACATGAATATTCATTAGATGCATTATTGAATTAACTATGAAGGCATGTCACTGCTTATGAAGTGTCCTTTCGCATCAGTTTTATTCATAATATTGTGTTTCGGTAGTAATGCCATAGAACAGTACTAAAGTGTATTCAGTTCAGACATCTAAGACATTCACAGACCGTAATATGCGTCGCTTACCATTTGGAAGTATACTAACACTTCTTAATATCATGATTGGTGTCTCAATGTTGAATGCGCATAGTAATATGCACATTAGTATAATGTCTTATTTAAATTGTTCCTGTAGGTGATTGTATTGTTTGAAACGAAAATCACCTTCTGCAATAAAACGTTTGAAACTAGTATTTATAATATCGATGTTGATGCGCCTGGTTTATGGGTGCCAGGGATGATAAATAGATCTTGACCGCATGATCCTAAAATGGAAAACGATGGGAATCGGAACTACTTTGCTGAAACTAAATTATGGATATGCCACACAACTGCAGTGCAAGAATGACGGATGGGAAACTGTTAGTATTGGCCACGTCAAAAACATTAGATTTCCTCACACGTTGGTCTCGATGCAGGAGAGGAAGGATAGTTTTAAATCAAATAAAATACGTGACAAACATGCAGACGTGTAGGCATATCATTGCTGGTGTAATATAGCGTTCTTAGAAATTGGATTTACAGAAGCCAGTAAGTTCTACTAAAATAAACGTAAACACTTTAGGGCATATTTCTGACAGAATGCGTAACATTATGAGAGTGAATGTATGTATGTGTGCGTGCGTGTGTGTGTGTGTGTGGTGTGTGTGTGTGTGTGTGTGTGTGTGTGTGGTGTGTGTGTGTGTGTGTGTGAGAGAGAGAGAGAGCGCGAGAGAAAGAACGAGAACGAGAGAGAAAACGAGAGAGAGAGATAAGAGAGATAAGAGAAAACGAGAGAGAGAGATATAAGGCTATATCTGGAGACGAATAAAGCTGTACAATAATCATATGTCGCGTACACAGCATAACTTCCATACATCGTGTCTTTAGGGGAGCTGGAGTCAGATTTGGCATCGTCGTCTAGAAACTGTCTCGTAATGGACACGTAAAAACAGATATATTTAATTAAATTGCGTATTCTGTTGCCAGATAGTATTGGCTTTATTAACTCAAAGCGTCGTCCGTGTGATACAGTGAGCTCGTTGGACGTGCTTAACACTGAATTCCAATCACATCATATTCCCTATCTTTTTTCACTTGGCGACTGAGTAACAATACCCACCTCTAGGTTCACATCTCCACTTTGATGTTGAGCAGCTTGTAACTCAATAAATCTATAGTTTGAAAACGTCAAAAGCCCACGGATTTCATCGCTTTCTTAAGGTAACAACTCGATTATCGACAACTGACTTGATTGGAATACGAAACTTGGCAATCTTTAGAATGTTTAGTACAATATTTAGCATGTTTAGTACTCATCAGTTCATTGGAAAACCTCATTACTGTGAAGCATATGGTCCACGTTATCATTAGGCTACATGATTATGACCATAACGGTTTCTACATGTACTGTAGGGTTGTCATATGAGCACAAACAACTATTTAAAAATAACTAATTTAAATGCAATATTGATAAAATATGCCCACAAAATACAAGAACAAGAATATGTTGGCATGCACTAACTGTGGATGCATGGAAAAGGCAGATTTACCAATGGTGCATGCAGAACATATATACTACAATATAGATTGTACACGTAAATATTGCTTTGGTGTGCTAGTACAAATCCCACGAGTGATGACTAATACATAGCTCAAATTGTACCCGTCTACAATTCAAACGATAGTGTATGTCTTTATTAACAAAGTTTGGCTTAGGAACTTGGGCGATGATGAATAGATGTTGACCGTTTGATCCTTAATGGGAAATTATATAAATATCAATCATCTTCGTGATACTACATTATAGATATGTCATAGTGCAGCGACGGCATTTTAATGAGAAACGGAAAGTCGTTAACTAGTGCTGCTTGGACAAACAAAATGCAGTCAAGAATGAGTGCTAGAGATTGTACGTTAGCGTGCTGCTAACCTTTTTAAAGAGAAAGATATTTCATTTTTATGGTCGAGTTCCCGATTATGTCATTTCAGTCAATAAGAACTGTTCAGACAGATAATGTGAACGGAAGAGTAATACGTATTTTAATAATTTGCTCGAAAATGTATCGCAAATTTATCTTCAAATGTTAGTCTCCAATATTCCTTGACAGAGCTTTCTACTTTGGCAATGTTATCTCCAGGGGCGGATTCAGTCTCCGGTTCGGTATTCGCGAATACCGAACCGGGAACTGGGAATAAGTAACCAACTTCACGTTGCCGATTCAGTAATAGGGGCTCACCCGGCTTGCGCCTTCCACCTAAAATTGAAAACACATAAATAAACATATTCTTTTGATTAAACACAATTTTGTCTTTTCAAATGTGTCTATATTAATATAAATACATTTAGCCCACGAGTTGTTGGTAGTGAATACTATACTACTGCTCAACCCTTTGTCGTAATTTGGATGCAATAACGGTCATTGACATTTTGATAAACCATCATGTTCGATATTGTTTTCCTAACTTATTTTTATTTTGCATTTGTTTTGTTTCCTGTTATATTATGGTTGTTCGTTTGTTTGATTGCTTGTTTTGTTTTCACTTGTTTCTTTGATTTTGTTCTTAGAGAAATACTATACACTTACAGACTCTGTGTTATGTGCTTGTACTCCATCTGAAGTGGTATATTGGTATATACGTATATATACAGTATATGATCTTGGAGTACGTATATGGTTTCAATAAGGATGTCAGTATAATAACGCCTATAGGTCAAACGCCTATATATACTAATTGTATATATGGATTGTTCTGCGTCCCTCTGGTTCCATTACCCCGTTCCTTCAATTATTCAGTATCAAATTAGTGACGTTTTGCATTCTCCGATATCGTCAGACGCTAACGAAATATTATTAATCGCAAATAATTTTCGGTTAACAAAAAATGTTGTAAAGTTTGTGTATGTTTTTTTAAATACCTCTTTTGTTTAATTCGGTTGCAATGGTCCAGAAACATCGGTATTTAGAAGTTTGTTCAACGGATAGGCCGGTATTTGTTTGTATTCACGGTGAGTTGACCTATAGGATGTCATTTAGGAATGTCCACGAGCCAACATATTAATACGAATGACGTTTCTCCTCATGTATTCATGTATAAGTAATGTTGACCCCAATATACATGTATCGTGCATGGTTGTAACTAGCAGCTAAGACTAAACTTGGGGTTTAACCTCAAGTTCACCAATTGTGGTATTTGGCTTATCTGGTTGGAATCGCAGGTAGCTTTTACTTCAAAGAAATAGCTTACTAGAATGAACCATCTGAAGTTATTTGCGTGTCGGCCAACTTTAATTGCAAGTGTTTTAGCAGCGGCCGATGTACATGTAGTGGTCTTCCTATTGTTCGTCTTGTTTGTCCGCGGAAGGTTATCGTTCGTTGGAACACCCACTGTGAGAGGGTCCGAGTTGGAATACAAAACTGGAGATTCAGGTTCCAGTCCTATGAAGAGACCAACTATCATCCGAGTTTCACATGTATAGAACAGTATAACGTCTGCATGTACCTAGAATCATCCTCGAGATTCCGGCCATTATGACTACACTCAAACCTCTCCCATATTTGACGGAGGTCGGGTGTAATCATAATGGCCTTTGTTTAGAGGATGGTATAGAATGGGGATATTTACCTTCCTTGATTTAACTGCATCCACCGTGACACTTATTTGAACGTATTCCGCCGTTACAACTCGTTCTATTCCGATATAAACAGAACAAAACAATATTTCCGGATGTCTAATGCCAACCCGTGAAAAAGACAATTTCTTCTAATGTATTACAACTCTGTTCATTAGCACCAAAGGGGAATGTCTTCCCCCGCAAAACAGGAAATCAATTGAATCACCTACCGGGAATTGTTCTTCCGTGGACATTGTAACTCCATTGGACTTGGCATGTGTTCGTTATTTTCAGTAACTCGACTCTTGCAGAAGGTCTTGGTTAAGGCAATTATTAGCTACAACACGAACACATTAGTTTCATCACCTGTACGATGGCATTGAGTTGATTCAGTAATGATTAGTCTAATCAGATCTCCACACTTCATAACTCTGCTAGCATTAAATGATTAATGTGTGTGGAATCCAGTCAGATAATCTCAGTACTAGCAGGTCATACAGCACAATTGTCTTGTAATATCAGAAATACTGCAATGTTTCGTGGTTGGATATCGATCACAGACATGCAAACACTTTTCTTCAGCAATGATTTGAGCATGCCAAAGTTTAGTCTGGCCAATGGCGCTATATGACGTTTTTATTCCCGCGTGTGTGCATGTAACTCGGTAATGCATTATTCGAATAATTAATTCAAATATTTCGAGACACTGACCCTGGTATGTACAATAATGTCATGCATCGAAATCCTAACGAATACAAGTAAACTAAATCAAAACGTAGCAAAGGTTAAACAAATACATAGGGAGATCGTAGGTGGGTATGTGCAAGGTATAGGATGTTCTCAGTGTCAGTCTGTCTTTCACGAACGGAAACAGTTACTATCTGTTCTATTCTTCTAAAATGACACAATGCAATGACTACGTGTTGAAGAAACATGTTGATCCTATTGGAAGTGTTTGAAATGAATCCCTAGAAGAATGTCACACTTAATATTAGAAGTCATTTGGGAAATCTGGGGGATCGTGAAATTTAATATGAAGAGCCTACAGGCAGAGGGATTTAATTGGAACGCCAAACGTAACATATAAAACATGTACTTGCACGTATTATGATTTCTAATCAGAGATATTTATTTAATCCATTTAATTTGACCATACTTCATTACTGTGATGAGAATTCATTCATTTTCTTGCCGGAGGAAACAAGTCACAGACTACGAGACAATAAACTATGGAAATAATCTATCGTGATACGGTTGTAAAGGATACCATTTATGATTTGTAGAATTACAGAATGCCCTAAGACGTAATACGTACCCATCTATTGAATACACAAATGATTAACGCATATTGATACCACGTTTTTTATACGATTATAATCGTTTTCTGTTGATGAAATTGTGTTCTAGTTGATAAATTAATTTGAGCAAAACATATGATACATGTATGAGTAGGAATACTAGGAATGTGTATGTTATTCACTCTTTATTAATTCACTGATTTTTGTAAAAAGTACATATTATATAATATTATACTTTATATTTAGTGTATGTTGTACTTTTTTCTACGGTAGAATATGAGCAAACTCATCTGAACACTACCCTTAATTCGCAATTCCTATACCCTTAAATACTCGTATATTCGGTCAAGAACTCGCAATTCCTATATCCCGCGTGTACCTACTAATTAAACATACATGCACTGTGCGCACTAAACGCCAATCAAGCAGAACATGTGCATGTCAAACCAACAATTCGTGGTATATTCAGGAAGAATGTAATTAATATTTATTAATTGCAATAACCGCATGGTGTTGTGCTATAAAGGTTAATTCAGTGTACTAATTATAGAAACTGCGTTCTAAGGAAAGTCGTCACCAACGATGTAAACGACGTGGTTGTCTGGAATGGAAAGTACGTCATGGTGGCGTGAGGATGTCTGAAACAGTAACACATAAATATCGTGAATTGATGACCTATCGCGAAGCCAGGTGCCACTGAAATGTCCATCGGGTTTTACAGTATTTCAGGCATGCCAACATAATAGTATGATAGCTGCAATTCAGTACGTTCAATTTGAGATTTCTGCCACACACATATATACACTGGATTTGTCACCCACGTTATGATTGTCTCGCTAAGATGTGTTTGTCAGACATTTCTATTTTTAGCATGACCAATCGAATCAAACGTAACTTTACGCGTAGCTGTACTCTGATTGGATGGTGGTTATTGTCATTAACTGGAAGACTGAGAGTTCATGATAGATTGATTCAGGATGCTCAACCGGAAGCCTGGCTTTCTAGGAGAACTATTATGATAATTTAAGTTAAGGTATAAAGACATATACATAAAGTGATGTCTGTCCTTCATGTTCTCCATTGTTGAAGATGTTCTCACCGTCTTAATATTATAAGATATGATAAACTGCATAGTCGCATGGAGATATTATGTATCTAGGTTACATCATTAACATTAATCATGATAACACTTACCATAACTCGTTCATGCATTTTGAGAGAAAATAGATTGACGATTAATTGCTAAATTTACATAACTGTATTTGAATTACAGCCTACGCTCAGTGCTATTGTGACTTCACGCACATCTTGCATGTCATCAGTATTGTGTATGACACCGCTTGTACAACAGTAGTCTTGTTCATGATGTCGTCGTAGTCTGAGTAGTGCTTTGATCACAATCTCTCCGCTGTGTCTCACTGACAGGCTCCAATCTCACTAGTGAAGATTTGCAATTGCTTTCTCCATCAAAGAATCCTGGTTTTACACGGTGCCAATTACACCGTAATGGTTTCAATCTACGAGTTTCATGTGCTATTGTGACGCGCATTCCTGGCTTATTTCCCTTAAAATGAGTAGTGTCTTTAACGCGTGTCACACAATTCATAAAAGCGAAAGACACAATTCAGAGACTCTTTCACAACTTTTGTCAGTGAATAAAAAATGCTTTACACGATATCATTCACCCAGCGAACATGATTAATATTTCGGCCGAACTACAGTTAAGCAAGAGCTTTCATGATGGCATTAAGAAAAGCATAACATAACTGTTCTAAAGTAGCATTCTGAGCCTGGGGGTAGGGACTATCGATACGGTATTGGGGCGGAACACCAGCGATGAGGAAATGGTGAAGGTATTATCATACCAATGTTAGAACTAAGAGCTGTATACATTTAGCGTTATATTTATGTTTACAACGAAGAACTTCCAAACGTATGTAAACAGCCTCTAGGTACTCTTCAAAAACTTTCACACGCATGTCCATTGGTGCCACATTCCGTCAGCTGACTTCCGAGATTTGGTAGAAATCATCCCCAGAAAATATCTACCGGTTATTAATTAATTATGTATATATTATTATTTAGTCCTGATGAAGAAAGTCATGAACTTTCGAAACGTCGACTAGATCCTATAATAACAATGATCACAAAGATCGATTAACTAAAATATATATATATATATAATGTACCTCATTTACCGAGTAATACAGGTTCTTTTCTGTAGCACAGTCATCCTCTAGCTGTTGATTGTATCACTGTTAAATTATCACTGGATATTGGATATGCTGTATTTGTTGTTCTTGAATAAATGCAATATACACACAACTAAACAAATGAATAAAACTATGTATCTGTGCATGTTCCTTGCTATAAATCCAAATGCAACACTGTAATAGAATTTTGGTATGCGACTGATTTTCAACCATGGCTTGTTATATTTATCAACAGCTGCATCCTTATTAAGTATACATACTGTAGTTTAGTTGTGTTATGAAAATTACTTATTATCAGTCAATGCAACCAGACAACTTCATCTTTAGATCCATTGTGATTTTCAATTAGACAATTTATATTACCTAGAGGAAGCATACATGCTTAGTATTTGGAAATGTATGGGAAGCGACCTTTGTGATTTTGTAATAAAATCTGTACTCAGCCAATTTCCCACGCCTTCAAAATACGCTGTCCCTAGGGGGAATATGTCAGACAAAATGTTGTCAATAGATAATCTGGAGACCATCACTTTATTACCAGGGCGTCTCACGTGGATTAGTCACTCATCATGACGCCGCCCAGAGAAGGCCTACGTCTCTTCAAGAATAGATCTGTGAAGTATCAGCCACAAATTGAACACGTCGTCTGGAAGCCGTCGCTAACCCCGTGGTTCTGTACAAAGAAAACCTTCCATATGTTCCTTCATAACATTATAATAGATCAACCATCAACGCAAGCACGGACGATCACGCGCGCGCACACACACACACACACACACACACACACACACACACACACACACACACATACACACACACACACACACACACACACACACACTTAACGACAGTCCTAACCATATTGGAAATTACAGTACTAACATTTAGGTTTCAAGAAATCGTTAAATGCTGTCAGTCACAGTAATTGTATTGTTCACTATCAGATAAATGAAAGGTAATTTAAATCATTTATAAAAGGGCAACCGATCATGGGCATACCACATACATGCATGCTATCACTTAAGATTCGCACATGAACTGTTTACTCATATGTGATAGTAATAGCATTGGCCTGTGTTCATGTGATCAAGCAACTATTAACGCTCCATCTAGTGCTCCGGTGTATGATAGCTACTGGCACATATACAATAGAAAAAAGAGAATACACGGTTCTTATATCGGCCGCACAATAGCGATTTCCGTCGCCGACGCGTCGCCGATTTCCGTCGGGTTTCGATCGCCTAGTGTGCGGTGCTCCAAATACCAAAACATGCTAGATATTGTGCGATCGGTCAGCGAGACTAAAAATCGCAGTCACCGGCCAGCGCACACTTGCGATTTTCCGTCGGCCGACAAAAATCGGCAACGCGTCGGCGACGGAAATCGCTAGTGTGCGGTCAGCATTACTATCAGAGATGAAGTATAAGAATAATGCGATAATCTAGATCTGCTAGCGCGTTGGGCTGGTAGCCTGTTCAGTTCAGGCAGCTACACTATAAAATAACGGACTAGCAGATGTAGATTATCGCAGAGTCTTAATACTTCATCTCTCAAGTACACATGTATGGAAAGGTTAGATTGATGCGATACTAGGAATCTGGATGATACTCTATACATAACTGAATAGTAAGTGACATACTCTCCTGTGTGGTCCCAGTAATTATATTATAACATTCCGAAGAGGGTGTTGTTGAATTGCATAGGTCTAGACACGACAACACTCAATCAGATAGAAATATAAAATCCAATTACTGCTTCTATTAATATGATTAATGATCCATTATCTGCCCATGTCATATGTAATAGTATACAGACTCTGTCAAAAGAAAGTGTAATTATATTGACTTATATTCTATGTTCATCAACTGACGTGTTATGGTAAACTAGATTATTTACAATAAATTAAATTGCGTCATTAGTTAGTACTTAATTTGAAGCAGCATCCGGGGAACTACATGTACTTACATGCACAGGTTAACGTGTTATCTGTCTAATTCATATGATTAGAACTGTCATATAATTCGCATTTTGTGCTGTCATCTTATGTGTAAAACAACACGCTTGCGTTTCATATTAATTAATTAGTTCTAACATTGATCACAATTGTACTGCTGTTTTATTGTTGTGTTACGTTCCTAGTATTATTTCATGTTTCAGAATAGTGCTCGCTATTGATTATCACTATTGCTCTATCGTATTTAACATTAGCGTGTTATCATATTTCGCATTAGTGCTCTGCCATATTTGACATTAATTCTTCCTCATGATTCACATTAAAGCACTGTCCCACTTACACGCATACACTCACAGTTGGCTTACTTATATTATTTAATGTCATATGAACGTTTTTCTGAAATAGCATCCGCTTGATTTGTCTGTGCATAGGTAATTTCATGAGACTGGTCATGCACTACTGAATGTATTAAACTAGATGGTCAAACTGATAAAGCCTCGCATCATGTACTTGTTGTTAACGAGTTGTGGTATTGCACCTGTGAGGATATGTATATGTAGTGGATGGGTTTATTGAACTCCCAAACCCTGTGTTATGTGATAACACAATATCATAACGTAACACTAATTGGATGTTTGACCCCAATTTTACAACACTAATCCCACTTCTCCATTAGAACATTTTGATATGTGATAGAACATGATGCACTGTGTCGAACATAGCTAACTTTTGTTTTGAGATCAAATAGTTTTTAAAAATGTATTATAAAATATATCAGCTCACCCTCGCAGGGTGCATTGGCATTAATGAGCCCATTGAATTGGAAACAAGTCATACCAAAAGGGTAAAGGGAACAGAAAACATCTGTGTGTCAGGAAGGTGTTTGGATCTGCAATGTGAGGTTGTTCGGTCACTTTCAGTTGAAGTATGAACGTAATTAAAGGTACCCCTGTGGTGCGAGGATGACGGCGACCATACGTCGGACTTACGGTGGCCCTGCGGCTGCCATAGGGTATAATGAATTACAATGACCTCTACGGCAGCCGCAGGAATTGCACGGGCGCCCTACGGCAGCCGTAAGGAGGCCGCACGGTGCCCGCACGGTGGCCTTGCGGTATGTGGCATACCCTACGGGCTCCTGTACGCTCGTTGCCCACGATTCGTGCGTTGAGGTGTGTATACATGTATACCAGTTTGTTTTCACGTGTACAGTGTATATTATCTCTCATTTCGGTCATATAGATTGTAGACAAAGTTGTATACAGATATCTTTCTTGCCCTTCTCACCTTTCACATTCTTTTTGGGAGGCATGTTGTACAACTTTTTAAAGTTTTATAAAATTTCCTAATGAAAAGGACTTTCCGCATTACATGAGACGTACCTGGTCTGTCGAGTGTTGAAATATTACACGACTATCTATTATAAACGATATTGAACATACTGATATAGAATATATACAGTTAGCCTAAATTATCACCGCAAAATTACAGGGGTGAAATCCGAAATATCGTTAATGGGGCAGTTTAAAAATGTAGCGATTGTTCAATTTATTGACAGTACAAGAATGTTGTGTATATCAATAGTATAGATGACTACGTAGCGCAATAGGAGTATTGCATACCTCCGACAGATGCACGATAATTCTTACGTCACACCGGTGTGTAAAAAAAGTATGGTCCCCCTTCGAACATTGGCTTCATGTCATATTCCAACTTTTCCGGCCATAACTTTTACGTATTTAGTAAAGGACGACATCTTGATTGTTGACCCTGTTACTCAATCTCCAGGTTGTCATTGTTACTTTCCGCGAATATAGTTTTTGAAAATGATTAAATATGGTGATAAAACTTTGTGTTTTGCTAGTTGTGACTGTCAATATAAGGAATGACGTCAGAATCCACTTGCTTTATGGCCTGATGAAGGCAAGTGGGTTCACGTGAGCAAATTTTCCATAAAGCGCTTCGGAAGCCACTTGCTTTATGGCCTGATGAAGGCAAGTGGGTTCACGTGAGCAAATTGTACATAAAGCGCTTCGCGCATTATGGAATTTGCTCACGTGAACCCACTGCCTTCATCAGGCCATAAAGCAAGTGGCTTCTGACGTCATTCATTAATTATGCCTACTTCACATGACATTTGAAGGATGTAAGTATGTACTAAGTGTCTTAGTCTGTGATTCGATAATGAATAACAACGTACATAACTACTGATGAGGAACAATGATCACGTATTACCAAAATTCGCCGTTACTTCTTTTAGCAGATTGTAGGTCAAACCAGGAAATGACAGGTGGGTGCCACAATTTAGGAACGTATTTCCAACATATGGCACGCACGACATAAGCAATACGATTGTCTTAACACGTGGCCAACGTAGTGTACAGTCGTATAATATTATCTGCTGCTATAGCTTATTTGTACAACATGTCGCAACATGTCGCGCCAATCTTCCAGATTTTGAATACATCCCAAGTGTAATTTGAAGCATCTGATAACGGAATTATGCATGTATCTTCGAAGCTGCATAATGCATATGTATTGTATTATAATATATTATTATATTGGTCATTTCAAATCTGGCGATCCCAGCTGGGTTTTTCGATAAAACCGATTCAGTTCCCTAAGGTATGTGTAAGCGACAGAGTTGTTTGATGTTACAGATTCCAGTCTAGATGAACAGTTCCATTGTAGGTTCACGTTTACTGTACTGTATAAACGATCGTATTTAAATATGAGACGTGTAACCAGTATAAAGGATGAACAATGCTCTGGCGATATCTAATGACTTGAACATAGATCAGACTTCCATACATGCCCTTCCTAATTGAAGTTGCCGTGGTCAATCGATCCCCTAAATTACGTGTATAAGCGGATTTGGCGGTTAGCATCACGTAACTGACGGTCTTCCGGACTAGGGACGATAGCATGGACCACCTGGCTCGTTATAGCAGCTGGAAATAGGGAAGGTAATGAAGCTAGGTGACGTGACTGGTCTGGATGTTGCATGATTCTGCCTAGGTCATACATGACTCTGTCTGGCCACTGTGGCGCTCTAACTATGGCCACTCGGCCTTTGATAAACTGTACTACAGGTAGCCCCAAACATGGCACACTGACACAGTCACTGACACACACACGCACACACACGCACACACACGCGCGCGCACACACACACTCACACACACACGCACGTACACACACACGTACGTACACACACACACACAAAAACACGCACACACACGTACACGCACACGCACGCACACACACACACACACACACACACAAACACACACACACACATATATATGTACGGTTCCAGAATTCTATGTGCAAGGTACCAACTCCAGAGTTGTGTACTTATAAGATATATTATGATGTAAGCCTATCTACTATATATCTACTATTTACAAATGTCCATTGTCATTATATCATTATACATGTCTTCTTCTTCTCGCCTGGGAGTGTCCCTGGAATGACTATGGTTATAATGTGTGGAATGACTATGGTTATAATGTGTACTCACATGCCATGTTTAATAATTCAAAGAATCATGTCCGGAATGCCGTGGTCAATTTGTACCCCTGTGAGTGTTATTTCTATTTCTAATCAGTAAAACACAGTCGATGATATTAGGTGGTGGACTACAAACAAGCAGTCAATGTTGATGTAATATGAAGTGAAACATGTCCGTACTGGACAAGATAGTAGACTGCATATGTTTACATGTTGTTGTGCACTAGGTGGTCAATATCACAAATATTCAAAATCATGAACATTATTGTAAGTACAAAAATACGAATCTGCTGGGAAAGCATCTCCTCGTGTTCTCAAATTACAAGAAAGTCAACGTGGATCCTGTTTGATTTCCTCTTCAGAAGTACGTGAATTAATGAACAGGTCCGTATTTTACAATACAGTGAGAAGCACAACATTGCTTCTAACATTACACATGCATAGTGTGTCTCACTGTGGTCCATCTGATCTCGTCAACATGACCATTCCAATTACAACAACGCATGATGAAAACTCGATTTTTATTTCCAAAGAACAATAAGCCGAATGTTGCAACTTGGAAAGAACAAGAACAGACTACACATTTTGTGATGAAAAATATATATCTACAATGAGTTCCGATATATAGTAATGATTCACTAGATAACCAGGACATCTTATATTCAAAATATACACGCATGTATATATATATAATATATCCCACATAAAGTGCAACTAATGCGCACTGAAGAGTGAATAACTAGTGTCTGCTTTGCTACACGGAATATACTCAACGTATACAGGAAACATACTCTACAATCTACCACAAAACCTACCCAAAGTATCTAAATCTAGCGTTTAACATGAGATCCATAATCACCATACAGCACATACTGTGTTAAACAAATTTAGGCGAAAATGTTATATTATTTTGGAATAACTTAATTATCGTAGCTTTTATCTGCATAACGTATTCAGCATCGTATTGTTCCGAGGTCACTACACACCTGAATGCCACGAAGCGCTTAAAGGGGTCAGTGTTGGCGCTTCGTGGCAGACAGTTGTATTAATGATCTCAGAACAAAACACATTATAGTCCAGTGCAAGAAGCCGCAGTAGAGGTTCACAGAATTGCCAAGCAGTCGGATACTCCACGGCAAAGGTGAAAGACAGTACAGTACAACTGCAGTAACATGATTAGTTAGTTCGTGTTCAAGAACGTATCTTGTCTTCATTAAAGTCAAGATATGCTATGTACATACTATTTCCATTGTTTAATGTCACATAAGAGTCACGTGGTATATTAGGTGTATGACATCACAAATCCCACTTCCGGTAGGAGCAGGTGAATATGGACGGTGATTCGTATACGACGCCCGCAAAGTTACACTGCGCGCGCATCCACGTGTCGTGTACAGCTCTGAGACACTGTTTCTTTTTATCCAGACTTTTTGCATGGTTTTATCGGTAACACATTAATAACCCATTGCAAGGATTGTACATGCATACATTGCGTGGATCGTTCCTATCGTCACAGTTACACATTATTTAAAGTGGTCCTCGTCAGGCATGTGCTCTTAGAATCTTTTTCACTGCGAATATTTGTCCTTTCGTAATCCATTAGTCGAGGTACTGAGAAACAGCAAATAAACTTTCTAAAACTTCTTCTGAAGTTTTCTGAGAGAAAGGCATAGAGGAAAGGATTCACACAGCTGTTCATATATGCCAAGCAGTTGGATGCCATTTGGAGAGCGATGTAGCCTATTGTCTTTGGCAGATGTCCATACGTTTCCAACACAAGAATAATTTGGATGGGTAGCCAGCACAGGGCGAAAGATACCACAACAATTATGACCATTCTTGTAACGCGTTTCTTCACCCTTATGCTTTCAGAAGACTGGCTTCCTCCTGGTACCACGCCGTATAGCAGTCTCTTCAGCATCAGACCGTACATCAAGCAAACAAATCCCAGAGGAAGCGCGTATCCGAAACATAGGAAACTGGTATGGAAAATCTTACCAACCGTTTTGTCGTTCAGGTCGTCCACGTTGAGACAGGCGGAGCGGTTCTCCTGGTCGTGTTTGTATATGTGCTCCCCGAACTGGAAGAGGATTGGAATGTTTCCTCCTAGGATGACTACCCACGTGATGATCACCGCGAGCCAGGTATTCCTCTCGTTCCTGAACCTCATTGACCTGATAGCGTGGACTACTGCAAGGTAGCGATCTAGAGACATGAGCACAAGGGTATACACACTGGCGTAGGCACACACGTAGGTCATATACTGCATCACCTTGCACCAGGCATTTCCAAACGGCCAGACGGGCAAGGCGTATCCAGTGGCAGTGAAGGGTACACAGAATACGATGAAGAACAGGTCCGCAAAGGCCAAACTGAGGATGAGAATGTTTGTCGTGTTTCTCATTTTTTTGTCCGATACGATCACGAGGATGACCATCAGGTTGCCAATGAGACCTAGAAGGAAGATCACCCCGAATAACGTCGGGACGATAATTCTGACGAGACGTTCGAATTCGTAAATTGGCGAGTCATATGAGATGTTGCAGTTTCCACCTGCGCACATGTCGGTGAGATTGGCGTTGTACGGCGACATCGTCGTCATCTCCAGTAGCTCAATCTCCAGATCTGGACTTCCGGCCATGATGAAAGTTCCACGTTACAGCGATGTCAATCCAATGTCAGTCTGAAAACGATAGAATAAATAACATTATAATATAACAGGACATTACAACGAACTGAACAAAGGTGAATACATAATGTAGTTGAATGCAGGCAGTCATAAAGTGTGTGTGTGTTATGTTTAAAACTACATCAACAAATTGCGTGTATGTAACCACAACCTTACTTTTTGTTAAAGCCATCTTAAAAACTCGGCACGAATTACATGCGGCAAAACATGGTACTAGGTACCAACTGAGAATTATGTCATGGGATAACTGGTGTTTAGATGCAAACAAGTATGTGTC
Source organism: Lepetodrilus elevatus (assembly GCA_034780755.1). Taxonomy (NCBI): domain Eukaryota; kingdom Metazoa; phylum Mollusca; class Gastropoda; order Lepetellida; family Lepetodrilidae; genus Lepetodrilus; species Lepetodrilus elevatus. The sequence continues at coordinate 1,500 of JAVCKZ010097690.1, read as the reverse complement.
ATTCGACCCAGTGTGGGGGTTTGTCTGCTTTAAATCATTACGTGCCATGCATTGAAACCCACGCAGTCTTATCTAACAGCGTTTGATTTCCCACCACTACCAACAGAGGACGATGGAAGATAAGCCTACAAAGACCAGCTAGGTTTTGACAGGAAGCACATGCAATGCTAATGTTCACGTACGAGCACATCACGGATATGGACGAAGACTTGCAGCGTCAATAGATAGTCATGTACGACATTGTAATACAAGTCACTTGTTACCAGTTAGGCATGTACTACATTGTAACGTAAGCCACCTCTTCTGAGTTAGCCATGTACAACAATGCAACATAAGCCACGTGTTTCCAGTTACTAAAAGGACGGCACGCGCGACAACATGAGTGGGTATCTATCTTGTTATAGGTGCAACATGAGTGGGTATCTATCTTGTTATAGGTGCAACATGAGTGGGTATCTATCTTGTTATGGGTACAGCATCCGAGAAAACGTCGTCCCGGATATGACGTTTAGGGTTTTCTTTAAGAAACAGCGTCCACCTCGACTGACAACACCCTTGACGCCAAGGTGGCTTACACATCTGAGAGGGTGTTCTTGTTGGTAAATGCCAGATGAGAAAGGCGCTAAACAGATTATGGCCTATGTGAAAGCTTTCAAAATCATATTATTGTTTCTGATGGTGTCCGGCTATGGCGGATGATTCACGAGCTCTCGCGGCTCATGGATCGATGGGAACTCGCTGGGTCATCTGATGGCTACAATTAGGTCTCTTCACTGAACATAGATTCTTACTTAAGTCGACGGTCTCTTCTGTCTCGTAAGGTAGACAGGAAGCATTTGCAAGGGCTTTTTGGCTGTGATAATATCTTAAGGGGGTATTTTGTGAATTAGGGCTTTAATAACTATCTGTTCACTAGGGCATTATGTACAGCAACGCTTACGTGACGGATAGTTACATTCAACACATGTGCATCCATACTAAAATAATTCGTACATAGCGTAGGTTTATATTGATAGAACGTTACCATCACCCCTCACATATACATGCATCATATGGCATCGATAAGCATCGATTATAACTTGTACACATGACTTCTCGCAAGCATCAGTGTAGGATGTTCGCTGTGTCCGCAGTCTTTGAGCTACATCGTCGTGCGGCGGTCTGCTTAATGTGGCAAGAAACTGGGATAACTGTATGCTATGGAGGAAAGCTCAGTGGCATACTGTGGTAAATATAGCATAAAGCAGCACATGTAGAGTCATGACCAATAGACAATGCTTTAATAGCTCGCCATGTATTTATTCCTATGGTGAAAGACAAGCCATACACTCAAGATTTGACATTAGCTTTCTAACAAATATCAACATAGGTGCGTATTAACATGGCTGTATTGTAATTATTTAATATTTGTTCTGTTCTTTTACTAGATACAAACCAATGATTACTGAGGAATTGATGTTGGAATCAGGGGCGGATTTAAGGGGGGGGGCTCACCCGGCT
>JAVCKZ010097679.1:0-11207 GCA_034780755.1 Lepetodrilus elevatus | reverse complement strand
GATATAGCATATTAGATCAGTGGGACCAACACTACTAACATGCTATAGTCTGATGCTACACTTCTAGTTGATCGCTGCGACGTGATATTAGCTTAGTGAGCTCTTTGAGGCAATGGTGCTAGCAGCTTATATTAGTTGTGCAGTTAACACTACTAACAAGCTAGAGACAGCACGTGACTTCTAAGATATCGCCAAGGCGTGGAATTAGTTAGTTACTTACAGACCCTCAGATCTACTGACCTACTGCTCCCAGGACGATGTCTTCTGCTTCCCACCACCTCCTGTCGAAGTCTGCAAAATGAGATGGCTGGCTAAGTATACGAAAAGAAATAAAGGAGATTTTAATTATCTCCTCTTTTCGTGAGAATACTTAGCCAGCCATGCTCTTATACCCTCCCAGCCGGCCCCACAAGCAGGAAAGCGGAGGATGACTAAGGAAAAAGGAAGAGGTTACGGCGCATGCGCGGAAGTGACATGGATCAGGGAGCAGAGGACAGGGGTCAGGGGTCAGAGGACATGGACAGATGGTAGTAAAATTCACTATGGAATCAGGAGATTCCTCTTGTCACAGCTCTTGAAACAGATTTTCTCCTATAGTTATGAAAATGAACTTTTAATTATGTTTTTTCTCCAGCAACTGAACACGGATCTGGAGGACGGTCGTATCTCTCCGTCCGTCCCGGTACGTAACACGTCACGGATGTCGCGGGCGGAGTACGACTGGAAGGACGAAGGTGACACCTGCGTTGACCCCTACACCCCCAGGGACGTCCAGCGAGACATGACCGGCCGCGACAACAAGCAGTACAAACAAGCCGCGCAGATGCGGAAACTCGCACAGACCCCAGTAGATAGGGTAGGTTACTGGAGGTAGCTTTCATTACCTGTGGCAAATCACCAGAGGTAGCCTACAGTAGGTTACGGCAGGTGTATAGGACTGCTGGATTTGAAAGATGCACCCACATGTCACATGACATGTAAATAATATAATCCGGCTCACTTCTCTCCAGCCAAAATACACTGGTCACCAGATACCGATGCAATGTCATCTAGAAATTTGCTAGGTCACTTGGAAATACTGTATTCAACGTATTAAACTAGCCACAGGAAGTACCTTAAATGGGGCATACACAATCGGCAAAGAACACGCCACGTATGTGTTCGGATGTGTCGCTAAGGTAGGTTGTCAAAGGTAGACTCTGGTAGATTTGTGTTACTATTAGTGTAAGTTAGCATCCTCCTGAAGGTAGCTGTGAGAATAATTTATTTCTAACCTGAATAGCTCAGGTGGTAAAGCACAGGACTCGTACCTAGAAATCTTGAGTTTGATCTTGACTTAGTAGTCAAGATATTTTGTGTGAGCAAGTGGGTGGGTGATCGTTTTAAAAAAATTAATTTAATGTTATTTATTTAATGTATTGCGTGCAACTTTCTAGATTACTTTTCATATTTGTCAGGTTATGCTAGGAAGAAGCCTGCAATACTTGCAGCAAATCTGCGAGAAACTCTTGCAGAAAACAGTTTGTCCTGCTATAACAGTGTATCTACTTGCAGGGGGTGAGGTTACAGCCCATACAGAAGTCAGCCCACCAGCATTCTCCGGACAACTCCCCCCAGACCAACAACAAGTGTTACTCGCGGACAGAACAGGACGCCAAGCTGCTGACTTCCATGTCAGGGACAGAGTTGAGGACGGGCCCCAAGTCCCGCCCGTCCTCCGTAATGGCCGACGAGCCAGCAGAGGGCGCCACACCTCGCAGTGGCGACCTGAGACTGGTGAAAGGGAAATCAATCAAAATGTCGGACTACCGATACTCAGATGCGTACCTGTGATATAACTGTGTGGATGGAGCGTTTGTAGGAAAAGAAAGAAAACTAGACTATGAGAAACAAGACTCAACTATGGGAAACAAAAACTCAACTATGGGAAGCAAAACTCAACTATGTGAAGCAAAACTCGACTATGGGAGTCCAATTGTACCCGACGCTGTTCGTGTTGTTTCATGTGTCACTTGAATCCTATCATGGCTACTAGCGAGCCAGTCGTTTTAATCCTTTATTTTCAAAGTAACTTATTGCTGATTCACAAGTTCAATGTTTTTGTTACATGGAAAGTGTCGTTTTAAAATGATATTTTATTTTTATGTTAATTGTTCCAAAGGACCAATTGAACTAATTTTATGGCCTGTTTGTTATGTGCTAGATTGTCGTGTGTGTCTATGTCACGTGTTATCTTGTCACGTGTATAAAGGGGATATTATTTGTGATTTCTTTTCTTCTGTTTTTACAGTAGTTTTATGTTAATTCCAAAGGACTAATCAGCTCTCTGTCATGGTTCATTTGTCATCAGTCCGCTGTTGCATGTCTACTCGTCACACGTCGACATATCACGTGGCAATTTGTCACGTGTTTGGATCGTCTTCAATATTTACTCTGAAAATTCTGCGCTGCTGAAGTTGAAATTGTAATAATCCCAAAAGAATTATGCAAATGGTGCTGCACGTAGTTCTAATATGTTATTTAAAATTGTTACAACTTCCAAATTGTAATATTTGACGCATTTGGAATAACTACTGTGTGACAGTTAAAGACTAGAGGGCCTATTCTCACATTGTACTTACGAACTTCTTAGCCTAAGAACAGTTCGTAGCCATACGGTAGTTATAAGTATCGCTAAGATTGTCTTACGATCGTAAGAACGTATCAAGAATAGGCCCCCCAGTGTGTTTTTCTTCTTGTAACAGTCTATACATGTAACGTTCATGTATAGGGAAACAATGGTAGTTGTTCATTTCCACTGCATCAATTGTGTTCATTTGTACTACTATGTAGTACTTAGTTATGCTTTAACGGTTAGCAGTTTGAAGTACTTAAAAATGAAGATTTTTAGAAATCTTTTACACAAATGTAAATAGACATTCGATCATTCATTAAATCCTCATAATATAATCTTGAAGGCAGATCTGTTATTTAGTGTTATTCATCTCTACAATGTTGATTTAAAGGCTATACCAACAATGTGTGTCAATAAAACAAATTAATACAGATATAATTTGAGGCACTTGTGGGTGAAATGTGTTTCCATAATCAAAGGTTTGTTCAAAATAAGTCGCAATCTATAATCTTAGTCTTCCTAGTTTGTTTTGTTTATTGCATTTTATTTTCATTTTATTCGCATGGAAATTTACTCATTGTCTATGGTATTAATATTCTATATTTTATGTTTTGAGCATGGAACAATGAACAAACCATACTAAAGAGCATGAAGCAATATCATGCTGGATGTAATTCCTAACCGTTATTTCATGAGTCCCAGTTTAAAGTTGAGAACAAAAACATTACTCGGAGCATAAAATCATATTCACAGGAAGTTTATTTCAACAGGTATTGTATATCGTCTCTGCTGAATTTTATTTGTCGAGTGAGCTACGGACCTATTTGATCTATTTATTAATAAAATGTCACGTAAACTCACAACTGTTACAATGTTACAGAAAACTATCTTGACGAGAAATGAAAATTGCCCTTAAAAGTTATATTTATATTGCAAAATATAATTCACACATACCGAAATTATTTAATTTCTGGTACATATAGAACCGTGGTGAAATATATTGCAACACAAATATCATATTGTGATATGTTCATATTGGACATGTGGTAAAAAAACCACAGTGTATCGTTTCATGGCGCTCTCATATCTACTACAAGACCATTGGGATTAACACTTTCGTAGCGATCTCTTATACATGGCGACCGGACACTTACGTGAGCACTATGCTCTATGTTCTCGTAGTGGTTGCAAGAGCTTTGAGGAGCAATACCCTGGGGTGTAATTGACGAAAGAGTCATACTGTAGTCATAGCCTAAATCAGGGTGTATGCCATGTTCTTACAATAGCAGGAAATTACGTGATACTCAATTTGGACCTGGACTACCTGTACGACACTTTTTGTAAATGCGGGTAGGATCTTTGTTATGGATAGTGGAATATTTATCTTTCAAGGATGGTCGATTTTCTAGTGCGTTTTGAAATGGTTCAAGAAATGAAGACAACTAGCTAGAAATTACAGGGTCACGTTCAACAGAATGACTATTGCTACGAGAGTCGTAAGTAATGTGCGATGTGGTTTCATGAAGTTACGACTCTCGTTGAGCTAAGATTGTTCAGTGGAGCAGAACCCTGGTACTTGTGTTACGGAACATTTTTTAGTACGATGTCATGCTCAACTTGGGTTTTGCTTTCAAATCCAAACGCAATATTTGAGTTTTGCTTGCAATTGTACTAATAAATGTTTTGTAACCTGTTTTGTAACCTGGTAGCTAATAGCATATTGCATGGAAGTTGACAAGATTATTATTTTCTGGCAGAATTGCAGTGTTCTTCATTCATAACAGTGTTTCAAGTATTAATTAATATACAGTAATACAAAATGTCAATGATTTTAAAAAATGATATTCTGCATTGTATCTACCACATGATAGTTGTGGACTGACTCCATAATCTGATGCAATCTCAGATTTAACTTATCTCAACTTGTCATACCATTCTCATGCAAACTTCCGTTTCATAATTCCATGATAGGCAATCACAAATTCATTTATCATTTTAACCCACATTTAATTTTTTAAAAGTGTGATGTCATTTTCAGTACATAAGATGACTTCACTGAAACCTGGTACGATTACTGAAACATGGTCACATCACTGAAACATGGTATTATCAGTATTGTCTTTACCAAAAGAATTTTCGTCATTGGTAGTCTTAAATATAGTGCAAACAGGAATATTCATGAAATTAGGGATTACTAGTCAGTTTTCAGATTCCCTAATATCCCTACCCCAAATAAACACTAGCAGAGTTCTCAACTCATGACTACCACCTAGATAATGCTCAGGGGTGCATTGCTCAGAACACTTGTAGCGCTACAATAGTTGTAACTGGGCTCCCGCCACAATAGAAAGCGTTGACCTTACACTAGTTCTGAGCAACGGGGCCCTGGATGTATGTTGTTTATCTAACGCTGTGGCCATCATAGAAACAACATAATACCATCTACACACTCGACTAACCTCACCACGGCTTGCCACTTGCCATTCACACAGCTCCTACACCACTTCTCACAAATACACCCAGAAAATATTAGTTATCGTCAAAGAGGCATTAAAAAAATATTAAATTTAATGTTAACCCTCTTCATGCTGAAGGCAACCAGAGATGCCCTGAAGAGCAGTTTCTGTTGCTAATCCAGCAGGGAGAGGGTTCAAACAAATTAAGACAAAAATTAAATTAGTGACACAAACCTGGACAGCTAGTTGCAGATCAAAATGATTCTATAACCATTCTATGCTTTCACTATACCACAGGGGAAAGTATTACGATTCCACAAATTAGCATTATATTGAGGGTTCACTGTACAAAGTATTATTACCTCACATTCACTTATCTACCTCTGGTGTTGTCCTTTCTGAATTACAAGACGATGGATTGTATACGATGTCGCTAGCTGGCACCCAATTTTACAGATTTAAAGAATAAATATTGTTATTGCCTTGCGAGAGAGACCCTTCATTTTCACACATGAGACTTCAAACATGAGAAGTGATGTTTGACGGGCTTGATTTTCACTTACGAGTGAAAGATTTCCGCTGTAATAACTTTTATGTATTTACAGGCTTGCCCTCATTAAAGTGCAAATTAGAACGTGCACGTGAATAATATTATGTGATAAAAAAAATTATGTGATATAATATGCAGGAATTCTCCAACATTTTAAGTGGAACATGGTAAAACTAAAAGTCTCTATGACTATGTAGTACCACATGGCAAGAGTTATAATCGAATTGTGACAATTTTACGAATGTCATCGATTAACGACCCATTTAGACATAAATCTTACATAAATACACATTCCATTTGCTGCAGTAACTATTGACTGCGATACGATTGGCTGCCAAGAGATAATACCAGTGTGAAAACTAATTTTGTTTAATCTTGGAGGGAAAATTAATTTGCAATATAACTGGTTGGGGTATGGGGTCTAATATAGGAAATACTAATCATTTTCCTTGATTTCATAGAGTTTTAATGATGATAATAAATTATATCGATTTATCAATGTATTTATAACCCGATCATTTGGGATTATTAATAATATATGTATCTATTTATATAGTGATGGTATTATTTGGAGCAACACCGATAGTATTGATCAACCAAAGGTGCTCTGTGTAACCGTAAACTTGATTCATTCTATACTACTGTCAGAATTTAAGGAAACATATAATTATCGATATGATACATTCTATACTACTGTCAGAATTTAATGGAACATATAATTATCGATATGATACATTTTTTCGTTCGAAGACTGGCGAACTGATAACTACCACTGTTACACAACCCAAAGAGACAGGTGCTAGCCAGTACATTTTCTAGCAAGTATTTATAAATTTCATTACAATTACTGATTTTTAATGTCTGAATTTGAAAGTAACTATAGATATAGCAATATTTCCTTAAATTTGGACGGTAGTATAGTTAAATATTTAGTAATGATTTATAGCTTTTTTAAATAGTTAAATTATTGAGCAAATGTACATAAAATGGTGTTGATCGAAAGTATAGGGAAATAATCTTTCATCAATTTGACATCTGCATAACCATGGATGCAGAAGAAAAATACACGTTCTTGTTCCATGCTGCTTCAAATTTTACTATCCAAGTGTGTCATAATTGTATTATACATGTAATACCAATATACCGTAGTCCTTGTCAGACATTTCGTGCAAAATCTTATTATTTTTAAATGATTTTTTTTTAAAGTGTAAATTTTTCAAAAAATGTACAGTATTTTACATAAATGGTGTGGACATTTTATGTTTGACAAGGCCTGCAGTATACCAGTGTTATGCATTATCTTATAGAACCATAATATCGGATAATGTAACCATTTGCCCTTCGGTCCATGTTGGAGGCAACCGGGAATGCACTATGGAGTGCCTAATCCAGGGAAGGGGATAACAGTGAAAGCAATAGGGTACCATTAATCATTAGTCGATTGATGAATATATTAATTCATTGGTCAAAGAGATTTCCAAGCAAGTCTTTTGGACTTTAAAATGAAGTCTCGTTTTGTCATTCATTCATCACGTGTACACATTTTCTCCCCATTTCACTTCTGACACCAAATATTATCAACATACATGCATGTATATGTAAACAAAGCATTGTCAATGTGTGTTTATTAGTTTAATCCGTCCATACATTTTTCCATCACTTGAAATTTTAATTTGTTTTGTTTGCTTTTCCCAAAAGCCAACATATGGCATATTAAAATACTTTTATTAAACTTGTACGTTTGTGTTCTATTTGCATAGATTCTTGATCAACAAAATGCGATATATGCAGACACTTCCAAATTGACCACTACATATTTCCATGTTTCTAGAATTGATATACAGTAGACCTCACATATAACATACTCATTTGGACCGGCTATTTTTGTCCGTTATACGCATATGCGGTAATTAGCGTTAGATGGGACCGGGACTTCAGATTCAGTCTATCCGAGGTCTACTGTATATACAATTCAATGATAGCTTCCAGGCAAAACATGCATGATCTGTCTCCGATTTCTTAAAACAAACTTTTTGAAATTTACTCAGCCGATTATTCCCATTGACTCGGGGCTGTAACGTAACATTACAACTCCCCTTCAAATTCTTGGGTCAGAGCAAATGATCTCCAGTCCTACATGGACCCTGTTTAGTGTTGTTGGTTTCCTGATGCAATCGCATTGTCTGTTGCCATTCCTGTTAAAAAGCTTGAGCTTTGGAACGGTAGTCTCATTTGCTCCTTATTGTGGAAGAACGTCCAATAATACCTCCAGACATCAATTTAAAAAAAATGACAAACAGCAATTTGGTTTTGATATTTTTTTCTATTTTTTTTCTTCGTGCATCTAGGTACCACCTACATCCTGTCTATATTATAATGAAAGTAAAAGTTTTTTTTGTCAACACTCTAGGTCGCAGTAGAAACAAAGACAGGCTTCCCAGATGAATTACACCATGATGATATACAGCACAAAATGATAATATTAAAGAAGGATTCAACTTGCAGTCAGTTACATGTACTGTAGCACCAAGCTCCCCACAAAAACAAATGAAACGTTGCTTTAAATCAGAACAACACACATAAATAATATAGTCATTTGAGCAGGTACAGTGAATACGTCTACAAGTCTTCTCTTCTGAATCCGCATATCAAAGTAACAAAGACGTAATCGTTAAAATAGACACCTCAAAAAGCAATCGGTAATTATATATTTACACGGAGAGAAAAACAAAGATAATTTGTTTGCAACACCTCAAGAAATATTTTGTAATTAATATAAAATTAAACTCTTTTTTTTTTGTTTTGTTGTAAATTCATTTCAACAACTTTTAATAACTTAGGAGCATTGGAATAGAGGGTAGGGGTGGAGAGAATTGTAAGAGTGAAAGTATATGTTCACACGTCTATCAAAAGTAAAGACAAATTATGATGCTTTCATATGTGAATATAAATATAAAACTTGCCATAAATTCATTAATAAATTACAATTTAAAATATTCGAGGTCGGGAGGTGAAAGGGCACAAATGGGGGTAGGTGGGGGTGCTATTCTGACAAGTGAAAACTTAACATAAAATCTTAAATAACACATAAGTATGTAATTTTTCTTGAAATTTTCCTGGAAATAGAAAGTACTAAGAGATAGGACATATTTGTTGCTATATTTGGTACCTTTGTACACTGTAATATTCAATACGGGAGAAGCTTATACAAGATTGTAGTAACAGAGATCACTCTCAACAATAGTAATAATGACAGTTCAAATTTCATAGAGTTTGATTTTTTATTAAAGTATTCATGAAAGAAAAAAGGTAATATCTTTTGGGTCAATTCACCAAATACTAAAATCTAAAACATGTGGCTATCATTTCAAATTTTAACTATTCCCCATCTTTCAATACATAATTATTCTCATTCTTGCATAAGCTCCTCCTCATTAACAATAACACATTAATATAAATGACTATGAAAACGTCTAGTACAAGCATAGTTCAATATTGTACACAATGACCAGAAAATATAACTGAATATTTCATAACCGTTTCAATAATTCCAAGTCGCGAAATTCACTGAATTCGAGGTCAGGCAAACAAGACAAATGTCATTGATAATTCATAGAAACTATATTATGATAATAATGGACATGTACAGGTTACAAAAGTTTTAAAACGACCACCTGTCTCCCAGGAAATCTATGTACAGTAAGCCACACCTGTTAATACAATTTATGGAAATGTTATGTACACAAGGGTTAAATATAAAGTCATTAAAGTCACACATCTGTACACACATCAGAAATTGACAATTTAATCAACTAAAATTTAAAATAATAACGGGTCAACTTTTAACCTGTAAATTAAAACCAGAACTCAAAAACAAAGGACATGTGCTCCATCATTTAAATACATGTACTCAGAAAACAATTTTGTATTTTATCCCAAAATATAATGACAACATATTGAATTATGTTTATTAAGATCTTGTTAATTTCAAATCACAACAGTACAGATTTACACAACTTGAGCGAAACAATTCCGTACAAATTCAGTTTTTTTCTTCTTTCTAAATTGTTCCTAATTGCTACAAATACTTTACACTCATTTATTAGATGTAATAATTAGCCCATACTAGAATATGAAAGATTTGGTTAAATGAGGAAATTATTTTAAAATTATGGCTACGGTATACTATGATCAATATTTAATGCTATTTTCAGTTATATTTGGTGCAATAAAGCTTGGACATACATTTGATGGTATACCATGTAGGAATCAGCATAGCGAGAATAGTTATTTGGTGACTTGCTTATAGAGGGAGGGAAACCTGTAACAACAATTTAATGGCAGGACCCACGATTTAATTGGTTTAATTTGGGTTTAGAGCTACTTTCAAGATTGCCATGTTTGGTGTAAATGGACCAAGTGAGATAACCACCCTATAACATATACCTTGTATGTCATCTTTCCATTGGACGAGACAGACAAACAAGAACCTATCGGCAATGCGCTATTCTATATGGAAGCCATGATCGATTCAACAGACAAAAACACATACAAGTCACTACTAATAATAGAAGTTTGGCCCAGTATTTCTGGTAGAACCAAGGGGAGGTAATCCTTGACGCAGGATCATAACTGCCTACGGTATTATTCAGATACCATTTAATCTTAACATTTTCAAAACACAAGAACACAAATGGTGCAAGTTAAAATACATGAACAAAAAAAGTTATGAATGAATAACCATAAATGCCTCCATCGAAATGAAACATTTTTGCGGGAAATTGCATCCTAAAAGTGAGGGCCCATACTAACTGCTTATCTACCCTGAAGGTAACCTAGGCAACAGTTGCATGGTGACCGATATTTATCATACCTTGCAATTTCTTCTATTGTAATCTACACCCAATCACAGGTCACCGATTTGAACATGTGCAAATTTCAATTTGGGAAACATTAAGATTCACACACAATGAGTATGACGCTACGTTGCAATACTACAAAACAGCTGTGAAATCCTTGCGTTAAAACAGAAGAAACAAAAAGAAAAGTCCTTGTAACTTATGACTGATTTAGTTTTGTGTTGTGCGGGGCAACAGGTCTAGAGGACTGTATGACTTGCTGTAGTTGTCTATTTACAGTAGCAAATCTACAAAACAGGAACAAACAAGCAAAGCACTTATATAATATAGGTGAATTTGGAAATCTTTGGTATATCAGCTAGCAACACGCAATAGATATTTCTTTCTAAAATATTTTGTCAATTATGTTTTTATTCAATAATTACCTGACATATTACTTTTAAAATGTCGAAATAAACAATACTGGATTTTTTTAATTTATGCTGGAGAAATCGTGGAAAAGATATTTACTCAAATTTTGACAGGATCAGGAAATTGTATGGTGAATGAGATTTATAGTATTATGTCGCAGAGGGAGCCTTTCAACCAAACACCATGACATAATTGTATGGAAAGAAGATCTAATAAGACGTGCTATTAGCTTAGCAACTGAACACCTTTGGGGTGCTGAATACTACTGAGACATAATGGGGGGGGGGGGGGGGGGGTGCAAAAAAAATATAAAACAA
>JAVCKZ010097668.1:0-11209 GCA_034780755.1 Lepetodrilus elevatus | reverse complement strand
TAGTAGTAGTAGTAGTAGTAGTAGTAGTAGTAGTAGTAGTAGTAGTAGTAGTAGTAGTAGTAGTAGTAATAGGAGTAGTAGTAGTAGTATCGGTAGTATGCACATTTATATAGCGCAAATATCCACAATAACTACTTAAATGCGATTTTTGGAAAGTCGGTTAACAATTAAGGAACTAAGTTAGCCCAATCACTTAAGACACATCGGAAGTTAAGCTGTCTGCTGATTCCTCGTTCACTTGTCTTCAATCTGTCCTCCATTTCTTCCAAGATCGTATTTTTTTAACATCTTGACGAAGAGGCTCCTAAAAGAAAAATACATTATTTGTATTTTAATAGTAATGATTAAAGAACGCTAGAGGTGTGCCAAAAGCGATACTTTGACAACTACTTTCGATCTTCCGCGCCAATAATTGACATTGATGTATAGATTTGCTTCTTTATCAGAAAGAAAGACAACTCGGAGTGTGTCAATTTAAAGGCATGTTCAGGAATATTACTTGTCAGTTACGCTGCGCGGATATTGAAATCTGAGTCAGAAGACGGATACCCGTAAAGATTAGTCACTTGAGCGTCGGCCTTTTGAGCAGACTTCAGAACACGTGGCGCGTAACCAGCTGTAACACTTTCATTCGTCATAAGGGATGAATTCGTAGCATACAGCACTTTCTTAAACTTCCACCACCGCTGTACAATGAAAACCTTGTTCTACGATGTTCGTAACATTTCTCTCAGTAGCATGGTCTAGAGACACTCCTAATTTCGTAAGTAATAAGAATTTGCATAACTGGTTTTCTGATTATGTTAAATTTTGAAAATATCGTTTCTCACTAAAAAGTCCTTTGCTAAGAAGTTTCTAGAATACGGGCCCAGGTATATAAATCACCCCCAAAAAAGAAACTTGCAACTGATGGATGGACGGGTTTCACCACCTATGCAAGAAACCGTCCTGACATGTTATTCCCGAAGAGACTACAAACATTGCTTTCTAAGTTGTCGCTGTCTAAATTATTTTGCTTTCGGAGTGATATGGAAGTGGCCCAAGTGGCTATACGATTGTCATGATTTGATTACAGTCTCGCAAGGAACACAGTTTAACTCAATTTTCTTCTGAAACTCTCCTAGTGCGTCGGTTTAATCAAATTTCAATTTCAACCATTTCAAATTCACATCTTTTTCTTTCGAAATGTTGAACAAAATAACTCTCTGTATAAACGCGCCTTTCTACAACGTGTACGTGTGAAGTTCTAAATGTTATTAATATTATTATGCAATACATTATGAAGTCAACCACTCAGATAATAAAGAAGGCTCCACGTAGCGTTGAAAGCGGGCCGGTGGATGCTTTTGAAGGATAAGAACGGATCGAAGAGTGTGAAAATCCTGTCTGAAGGGAATCAAGAATAGTTCGTCTGTGATTGCCCTTTTGGTGATTTCATTACAGATATACCATCTTCATCTCTTGTAATAGTCTCCGCGTTCATAGCTAGTCTGATGTATAACTGGGGAGGGATCAACGGTGGTGTGGAAACTGGGTGTTCATGTATATATGCGTGTCTGCGCGCGCGTGGTGTGTGTGTGTGTGTGTGTGTGTGTGTGTGTGTGTGTGTGTGTATGTGTGTGTGTGTCTGTCTGGTGATTCTATATGTGTGTTTGGTTTATGTGTGAGTCTGGTGAGTACGTGTGTATGCCTGATGTGTGTGTGTGTGTGTGCGCGCGTGTGTACGTGTGCGTGATAGCCTCCATGCGCATAAACGTCTATTAACAGCACACTTCGGTATCTCTGAAATAATGTGTACAACAGAATACAAGCCAGGCTCATCACATCATAATGGCCATTTTTTTAGGGTCCTAATGCAGTCGGCCTCCAAGAGCTAAAAGAAAAATTAGGTTCTGGAGTCCAATGTGCAAATCATATTAGCTAGTCATCACCCGTGACTGTGTCGAGAGCCATCACTATGTACACATCCACGGAAAGCTTTCACTGGCAGAAACAAGAACGTGATCAATATTGATAATACCAACTTTATCGTTAATATATCCGGCTGTTGATGCAGTACATCATATCTGACTCGATTATTATTTTATTAACGAATTCCACGATGGATGCGAACTGTTATTTATTAGCATAGTTAGTAGATAATAAGAAAGAGGTTTAGTGGACAAACGGGTTTAATTAAGAGGAAACACTAGCTTTGTATTGATTCCGTTGCTTATGGGGATAATATAATAAATATAATTTAGTATAATCTTATTGACTACGAATCGATGTTTCACGTTCAGTGTGTAGACATAATGGAATAAGAGGCATGCGTAATGGTTACTACACGATATTACACTTTGACTTTCGCTGCAGACCACGGAAATTACAAACCACCACGTGACTCACTGGTCACGTGACTCGATGCATTTTTTAGACGGACTGATCCTTAACAGCAATAACAGTATGTTTTCAGAGACGACTGCAGTACTGCTGGTTTATAGCGGTTTTAAAAGTACTTCGTAATGTTGCAGATTCAGTTTATTTCTCGAAAATACTAAATAAACAAAACGCCGCCTGAAAACATGGCCCCGATTATTCGAAACAAACTTTATGAATTTTTGTATTTAAAGCACTGAAACACGTTAAAGCACTGAGTACTCAAGGCTGGTTCTTGATGACATTTAGAGAGCTGGGTTGTTCAAGAGCTTCCAAGTACTAGAGAATTCAATACTGCGCTTATCATCTGAGAAAGTCATACTTGTTAGGCATTCATGCAAATGAGACATTATAATACAAAAAGTTCCGAAATTTTATTGTTATATAATACATGTACATAACATACAAATTGATGGACATGGAATGCTAATACATTTATATACAAACACCGATAAATGTCACATTAATACGGGTACATGGTGTGTCAATATAGGTATACACGTATCACATGAATATGGTTGCTTTGCCATACTAATACAGGTCGAATCCGTATTAATACTGATGGTTCATACCAATACAGTGAATGATTCACTAGTACCAATACAGGCAGGCTCAAGTTCAAGTCAATTAAAAAATAAATACCATACTACTATATTACCCTTGTTTCAAGGTACTTTTGAATGTTGGTTCTACTGTTTGACTGATCATGATTCGACTGATTCGACTGATTTTAACTGTCTGCCCACTCGTATTCCAACCTATGGTAAATATCTGATTGTAGGTTTTCCTAATAGCTTTGTTCATGAATCCATACACAATGCAGTTGAGCATACTGTTACAAAACATCATGGACAACGATACCTGATGTATCCACGTCGGTTCGGCTATGCCTGACGATATGATGATCAACAGCGGCGTTGACAAGAAGATGTACATGATGAGAATGATAAAATTGAACTGGCTCTGTCGCTTGTTCAGTCCGTGCTTCACGCTGCAGAAGACGTGGGTCTGGGCCTTGAGGAACAGTTCGCTCTGCTTGACCTTCCGCCACAGCTTCCAGTAGCAGATCAACGTGAAGATGAAGGACATCGGCACCATGACCCCGACCTGCGCGCGCGTCCACGTGACCGACGTGATGCTGGTGTAGCACATGTGGAAATACCTGTTGTACTGCAGGACATCCGGGTTCCACAGCAACGTTCCCGTCGCCGACATCAGTCCTGGAAGCCAGGAACACACGCAGAACACCGCCGTCGAGTATCTCGTGAAGACCCGGTCGAAGTAGACGTCGAAGCAGACGTAGGTGTACCTGCTGACGGCGATGAGGAGGATGTTGATGAAGGTCGCGGTGCACGTGAACGTCCGGACAACGGCGCTGAACTGACACATCCGGTAGTTTCCCGGGTGCGTTCCGACGATCAGATCCACGGTCGTTAACGGGGTCAGGTATACCAATCTGATGAGGTCGGAGATTGCCAGGTTGATGATGAAGACGTTGAGGCGTTTGCGGAGGTTCTTCACTTTCAGGATGCTGCAGATCGTCAGAATGTGGCCCGGAACTCCAACTACCGTGTAAACGATGGCGAGCAAGACGAGGATAATTCGAAGACAGTTGTTAATTGGCATCCCGACACCGAATACAACATCAGTGGAGTTGGAAAATGCGTCGTCATACAGGCTGCCTACAACGAAAGAGCAGAGGATCAGAATCAGTCCTAGGTATCATTTCTCGAACTTTTCACGATCCCCATGTATTAGATATCGCTACGAGAGTCCTTATGGTCCCGTAGTAGATACGAGAGCTTCCAGAAACCATACACTAAACTATAGCACACGTATATTCAAAAATGATTTGAACATTTAGTGTAACCATAACATTTAATGAATACCTAAATAATACAAAGAGGAGAGATTGTTTATTGAAGTCTCACCCAATTTATTCATAAAGCATCATATACAAATAATCAGAAAATGTTCATCAGCCACTCAATAAGTTACGAGATATATGCAGGCCTACGTTAGATTGGAACACGGCTATACCTGTTGTAGTCATCTCCGCCATCGTTGTCTGTATGGTAAGAGATGTCTAAACCCCGTCTGTCAATGTCTCCCCTCAATGTACAAACACGGCCGCACAATGTCGATAGTTCGTCTGAAACATGAACAATAAATAAGTTAACATTATTATTACGTATATTATTGCCCTGACACATAATTTGAGGTGCCTGCAATACTCTACAGGTACTTTCAATAATTTATACGCTGACTTTAGTCCTTAAGAGTTCTTCGTTAATGCATGTTAATGTGTTGTACTTCTTGTTAGAAATATGAAATAATTTGAATTACATTTTAATTAAAACGATGATAAGTACAAAAGTGAATTAAAGTAGTCTAGGGAAATTATATATTTGTGTATGAAAGGTATGTCAGTTATAACTCCTTATACGAGTATATACATGAGTAAAATCAATTACATTTCAAGAAAGTAAATGATATTTGTTAATGTTATAAGTAATTTAAAGCATGAACGATGTTAATACTGTACTTGCAAATAAACGGTTACTATAGTAATTGCTATTGCAATTTGTCGAAATTTAGAAAATTAACACGTGAAACCATTATGAATTTTGATAATTAATACTTAATAGTAACATAATATACTAAAATAGTACACCTTTAGCAACTATTTGTAATTACATAATTTAATATAACATTGTAATATTCCCAAAATAATTTACAATCAAATTACCTGTGTCGTTGAAGTTCTGTAAGGTACCACATTTGATCTCAGAGGAACGCCAACTAACAGAATGCCCGTCAAGGTAGACTCAAGTATATATACCTGTCCGGGATATGGCTTATATAACTACCTATGATGATACGCCTATGTTAATGAGCAGGTATATATGACGTATGTATTCCATCTGCATACCGTGTGTATGTTTTAAGCAAGGAAGTCAATATACCTTTGACATTTTCTTTAATTCAAGTATTACCTCGTACTAAAATGTGAAATTAAATAATTATTTAACAGTAGACAGAGACGATTCCAAGGTAAGTATATAATATCGTTTTATTATTAATATTATCACTCATCTTTCCAGATACAATATTCCAAATGGAAATTAACAATAAATTAGGAAAGAAAATAAATAATATTTTAATTGGGTGGTACGTTTGTTAAAATATTATTGACTGAATTAATTTACTTAATTACCACTGCACATATGCATTCAGATATATTGCTTCCATATAAGGATTACCAAATGAACAAAATGTTTCCAATTATCTACAAGCTATGAACATTAAAAATATAGCCTAATGAATTGAAATGGTTGGGTTAAAAAATTATCTCACAGTATATAATTACTGATATTAGAGGAAAAAAAGTCAAAACGAAAGTGAAAGTAACACTGTTAACATCTATTTTAGCAATCGCCAGACGTCTTCGTTCATTCGCATGGCCAGTTTTCTTCACTGTCAAATAAGTTCAATGACGACAACTAACAAAAACTAGCTCAAGTCCATGATTAACTAAGAGGTCGACAGACTGACATTGCCTAAATTGACCGTAGACAGTGGAATGGGAAATGTTTCTCGAAGGTTATAGGGCCTGTGTTTTATTGGTTGATTTGTCACGTGGAACTGTATACCGTTATATATATACCATTCGACATACTCTACTGTCTGGGGAACATCCATTGGAGTTTTTTTATCTGGTTAATTTCGTCTTAAAGCCCCAGGTAGAACAAATCCATGTTGAAGAAGCATGTTACCTTCATAGTCAGGTTCAGATTAAGTGTACATTTATGGAAAATGAATATCAAATAGTGGTTAAATGAGAAAAACAGTGGACAAATTATGCCCCAAGAAGAATCTATAAAAGAGGGGGGGGGAAAAGATAGTAAGACTTTGGCTTCGCGTATGAATACAATTATAACAATTCATTTAGTTATTGTTAGTGAAAACATCTATACTTATACTATAGCATGGGTTTGTTACACTTACAGTCTCGATGTCACGTGATAAATTGTTGATTCCACAGTTGCACTATAGAGTATCATTTAATATATAAATTCAAGAATATATTTTTTTTGAATTTAGTTATTGGACAATGTACATCGTCTTTTCGTCGTACAGTTTCCAGATAAGTGTCAACACGTTCTAAATAGTATAGACATTAGTCTCATAGAAAATAGAATATGTATTTTTTATGTTTACATGATATGTACTAATTTTCTATATTTGTATGTACAATTGCTATATTTGTATGTATATAACTGTTATATTTGTATGTGTAGCGTTTATATGTTGTATGTTCAACTTCTATAATTGTATTTGTAACTTCTATAATTGTAAGTACAACTTTTATATTTGTATGTGCAACTTCTATATTTGTATTTGCAACTTTTATATTTGTATGTTCAATTTCTATATTTGTATGTTCAACTTCTATAATTTAATGTGCAACTTCTATAATTGTATGTGCAACTTCTATATTTGTGTGTGTAACTTTTCTATTTGTATGTAATTATGCAACTTCTATATTTGTATATGTAACTTTTATATTTAAATGTGCAACCTCTATAATTGTATGTGAAACTTCTACATATTTGTATGCGAAATGTCAATAACATTTTCTCTTTGGAACTTCTCACCAAACCACACTTTCAATCAGACCATCCTCGACTGTCAAGATAACGTCTGAAGCGTCAATAATGCATTCCACCGATCTCTCCGCGTGACCTCAAGATCAAGCAATATTACACGACAATGGAGTTGTGACTAATGTGGATTATGCACGTTTATTTAAATGGTTAAATAATCCTTTCTTTTCAAGCACTGTCAATCCTGGAGGTGCAGTGTTTAGTACATTAAACGAATGCGCAATCGCGAAAAATTGTGTTCGTTATTAAATTGCAGTTTTCCGAATGGCGTTGATTAACTTGCAACGCACAATTAATTCCGCGCAGACCTACGTGTTTTTGTTGATGTCCTAGTCGTTAGTCTGTAAAACCTCGCATTATAAAGAAACTCTTTGGTTGTTTATTTGAAAACATTGATTCTTCTTTCAATAATAATTGCAACGGACAAATTGCTAATTTAGAACCAGAAATGCGTAATGGCAGCTCTGAAAAATGACTCCATACTCAGTTAGTTCACTGTGTGTATAGGCTGAGGATGTTGCCAATTCTAATAGGTGACCGAGAGTGCCATCTGTTTTATTAAAACCGTTTTCAATCTCTTGAAAATCATCAAACCTGAAATTAAAACTCATTTTATATATATATATATCGTACAATCGCTCGATGGAAATGACACACCAGCTATCACTTTAACCTCTGGCCTTTGACCTCAGCCAATGACATACTAACTTTCGCATGTCTCGGAGGGTAGCAAACACGGTTACTGAGGGGTTGACTTGTTTATCGGAGTTTGCGCACGCCTAATTATATCGATTTGACGATCCAAACATCGAAAGCTGAAGCATAACTTCAATAGTCGGACTGCACAGTTGTCCATGCTATTTTGGCGATATCCGTCCGGCGGGTTTATCGTAAACGGTTTTGTTGTTACAGTAAGATGCATTAGCCAAGACTGACACTGGCGGAAATAGGATAGACGCCGTCTAAGGGCAGTAATGGACGCGGTGGTCAAGGGCCTGCCCAATCCCATCTGGGATCCATGATGTGCAGACAGATTCTAATCATTCGTCTTTCATTTAGGTACCATTCGAAATTGAAATCTGCAACTCTGGCAAGACGCGGTCTCAATACACGCGGTACGTGTACACTCTCATTAGTGCCAATGCCTGGGCCTGGCTTTGATCAATGGGGTCTTGTGACCTTAAAAAAAAGGACCCAATGAATGATGTGTCCCTCGAGGTCACATCATTGGTCTGATGCCACGTGCTTGTCGAAGTGTGATAGATAACACCGTGGTTACTATTGAATAACTAGTCAACTGAGTACTCTAACCGTTTGAAAAGCATACACTCTTGTCAATTAAAAACAATATTTAAAAAATATATATTTAAAAAATAAATAAATAAAGTCTAGCTCGTTTTGTTGATTGGCAATTAAAAATAATATATATTAAAACGTATTCATAACAATATTAAAAAAAACCCTATCAAAGTAAAGTATAAAATAAATAAATAAATAACTTGTCTAGCTGGTTTTGTTCAATGGTCTTACGAAGAACCTATAATTCTTCATTGGTTTAATATAGTTACATCGTCTACTACTCGCTAATCGGTATGCTTGTTTTGTTTCACCGAGTAATTAAGACGTTTCCAACAGTTATGACAATGTGACTAGTTATATGACGGTGTAGTGAAACAGGGCCATTGCGGATGAGTTGCGCTAACATTATATTAGCACTAGAGTCAGGTAGCGATGTCGACTGAAGAGGAAGATTATCCAGTTTTTAACATGAAACAGTCGACAGACTTTGATAGCGATCTAAAATCACCTCATAATTTTGCCACCGTCTGCAAGGAGGAGCGTTCTCCGCGTTAATATAATACACTCCAACGATCAATCAGCTTCAGATTCACGTTCTTCTTAGCCATGCGTCAAAGTGAAGTAAGATCAGCCGATTTAAGAGCATTATTTTGAGGTTGTTGGTTGGGAATTTCCCGAGGGTTTTGGGAAAATACGACTACCAAACGGATGGACTGATGTTAGATTTGTCATCGTACTGTATGACTTCTATACGCCTGTGTTAAATACATCACAGACTATTCGAGTTTGATGGTACTAAATCTTTAGCATCTTGTCACGAGCGGGGAAATCGCATACATTGTGTCTATTGGACGTCCTTACGAACAAAGATAACCGAGTTGGGTGTTAATACTTGTCAGTTTCAGTAGATGGACAACACGCGCCGAAGAATCACAAGGCTATTCCACAGAGAAATAAAAACAGTTCCTGTGATCCTACGGCGAGACGTTACATCCGTCAATGTATTTTATTTTACCTTTGGTTTGAAAATAATGTTATAAAGGGTAAACATCATACTAACTGCATTACAACAGCAGCTATGTAGACAGTTGTTTTGGGCCAAATTGTAGATAACAATGCAAATATAATATTCATACGTGTGACCATCCTCTGCCCATCCTCTGCCTATCCTCTGCCCAAAGGGTTATCTGCTTGAAATACCATCTTCACTGATAGTACGATGATTATAATGAATAGTACGAGCTGTCGAGAGAGTGTGACGTGTGGAATACTTTTACATTGCCACACTTGTGTTGTCAGTCCTCCTCGACAAATCCCATTAGAAACATCCTTATTTGGAATGCAGTATACATGTAGTTTCTCTTGAACTACATGCCATTCGGAAATAATCGAAAATGTATTCCAAGTACACTCTCTACTATGTTATTAGAAGATAAAGCTCATTCGTCAAAGGTGTTCCGAGTGTGGACTTCCGGTCGGTCTATTTTGAAAGTAAGATCTAAGGTCAGTTCTACCGCAGACGTCTAATTAGAACTGACGACCTAGAGTTCAATAGGATGTGAAAATACTAAAACTAGCGGGACGCTAGGAACATGTAGGCGACTGAATACAGAACTTCCTTCTATTGGACAAGTTTGAGGTAAACAGTCGTTTGGCCGCCATTGAATTGTCTCGTGTGCACCTAAAAATACACCCGGTAGTTTGCGTGGGATCAAAATATGTTGTTTCATTCGCTGGTATACAACGAATTTTGTGCATACTAAATATATACATGTATATCTGTAATATTGACGATATCTAAGTACTGTATCTATGACTGGGTGCGTCATGACGTCTATTGCTCGTAGGTATTACTGTACTTCGTAATGGGGGCGATTTATCCATCTATAGAAAATTCACCGCCAAATAGTTTAACCAATGTGTACATTATGCATTTAGATACATGTATGCTAAAAAGGTCCAAAGTAATTAAAGTTAAATGTGGTTTTTTTTCGTTTCAGCTACATTGAAAGAAACGAAAAAAATGATTCACATAAAATTTGATCATTGACTAATTTTTCGCTAATATTTCTGAATGAAATCTTGTGTATCCAGTCACAAAGCTCTCGTATCCACTAAGAGCCCACGGTGCACTTGTAATGATTAGAGAACAATATATATTACGAGTAGCCATATGTCATCTCAGTGAATTCGAGTACTTCATGAACCGATAACCAGGCATGTTCTAATGACGCTAAGAATATCATTACAATATATTCTGCTGGAATCCAATAAACCGTCGTTAAGAATAGCTTCACAATATGATCAAAGTATTGAAATGACCTGCTAAACTATATATATATAAATACATTATTGACTTTTCACATGCTATAGAACTAGAATCCAATTACATCTTCATCTGATGGAATATGGAGAAGAGAAACAACGGAACGTGATGGATTTGTTCACTTTGACAGGGAACAGTTCATCATTCATTCTATATCACTTGCAGCATCGACGTGGACCGACCGCCGCTAGTTACACAGATTCTTCCATGTATGTCTTAATATACGTACCACAACATCATTCCAACAGCAGAATAGAACGACTTAATGCATGCAAGAATAACGTAACAATTGGGAAATTGTTTTATTGAAATAATACAAATTCTAACATGACTTGTATGAATACTCTACAGCGATTGGTCAAAAAGTGCCACGCCCACGAAATCAGACACCGTCTATTCGCGATTGAAACACCTCTGATTTCAAAACCGAATCACTGGCGCAATAATTCAAGGTCTACAAAAACAAAAACAAGCATCTTGTTTGATACAAATGATATGA
>JAVCKZ010097657.1:0-11210 GCA_034780755.1 Lepetodrilus elevatus | reverse complement strand
TCGTTTTATATATCTATTTTCAACATATATAATTGATTAGAAGCAACTTGTTCTGGCACCGAAGAAATCCTTTAAAAAGTCCATATATTTACCATTTCATTTACAACCATATTTTGTACTTTAATTTGGTTGTCTAATTATATGAACACCGATCATTTTCAATTTTCTGATTTTTCTAATAATTTAAACAGCTACAAATTTAATCATGTTCTCCTGTTTGAATGACTAGGGTAATTGCGGTAGTAGTGGTCAGTTTATACATGGAAGGTTTGTGAGATCCAGTTAATGAGCCACCTTGGAAATCTGAGACTAACTAACTTGGAGAAAATTACTTCTAATCAATTTCCCCAAACATTCACCAGTTATCACAGCCAATACTGACAGAATTCCTTGGAAATGTATCGATGCGACACCACTTACTTACTATTCACGAGGCTATTTCAAAATTATCCTAATCCCTTCCGAGTCAAAGTTTGCGTAAATAGATTTAGTTCAGTAAAAGAACTCTCAAAGATGGTACAACGGCACAGTCGTACTCTAATGTTAAAAAGCACACTCGGCAAGATTTATTGAGGGACAGTTGCCTTTCTGAATATATATAAATGTAGCTGTATATGATTTCCAAACGTCAACAGACACTTCTTAGAGAACTTGGAATAAAACTGGCTCCAGATGCCTTAAAACGAGTTCCAAACGTTGGGGGAAAGCTTCCCCACAAAATATCTCCTGGCCCTTAATTTATTTTGGTGAGTATACATTTAGTGTATGTTAACATGGCATACAATTATACAACCGTTCCCATTGCACATACATTTCATAACATTTGGAGATATTAAAGGAAGTAGAACAGTTTGACAACTTATGAAATAAGTATTATCCAAGGAAAATGTGTGGAGAACGCCGAAGTCATAATGCATACTTTCATTGCACGTTGTAGAGAAGCATACATAGATAAACGTATATTTATATTTACCTCAAATCTTTGGTGAGATATGTTGTGCATAGATGCCAAAGAAAAATCTGATAAGATCTAGAAGCAACACAGGAGACTAAAATTAATTTGCCTGGTACGTGTATCATTTTTACAACAAATATATCAAAATTGACAGACTATTTCAATTACTAATGTATTTTCATGGACCTGTGATAAATACGATTAAATATCAAACTATATACAGGATTCACATGCATATTCTTTCATCACTTTCAAATAATAAGTATGCCAATGGCAAAATGCGCAATTCAAAAAATAATTTGGCACCAGCACCATAAAACATTCACCACATACATGAATGCGCACACACACACACTCACATACATTTGCACGCACTCACACCCACATGCATACACAGTAACCATAGTAACCATTCAAGCAATGCGAACATCATTATGCATAAATATGGAATAAAATGCCCATAAGGACAAACCCATCCTGAGCTTAATTTGACGTAAAAATTGCTATTTCTAACTAAACTAATTATCTAATTAAACTGATTATCAAATTAAAATGATTACGGTATTACTCTGGGTTAGGAGTTCCCACTTGCCCTGCGGCCCGACCCATTACAATGTTAAAGGTATCCTACTTCTTAGTATAATATAAGTATTCTACTTCTTATACATGTCCACACAAACAAATTATTCCACATTATCTGAAAATACTCAATTTTATTGTACGATAATGATTTAAAATTTTTTCATATTTAAAATCATTATCGTACAATAAAATTGAGTATTTTCAGATAATGTGGAATAATTTATGTTTGTGTGGACATGTATAAGAAGTAGAATACTTATATTAAGTATTTAGTTTAAATTTAGAATGACATGTACGTAATTGTACCGAATACAGAAACAGTAGTTGAATGTTGTAGTAATGGCCCCCTTTACTATTGCACATTATATTCTGGCGTCGGGTATGGTCTGAATCAAATGGCCAATAGTAAAGTGGACCATTACCACAATATTTAGCTATCTGAATTAGTGCTGGGAATACTTTCATTGAGAGTTGGTTCTTAATTCAGTGCAGTAAATACAGAAGTACTGGTGGAATTTGTCGTTTTAAAGATAGTAAGCTTCTGAATATAATCTGGACCAAACTTCTGGTTATTGGAAAGTTATTCTTCATTTAATACATACTATTGTCCATTTTTCTGGTCAAGTAAGTGATTATGGAGTTTAGCATCGCTGTGGGAATCTTTCACCCATTTGCTACATATTGGTGCTATTCATGGATAATTAAATAATATTAAAATATTGATAAATATCCAGATTCTGGGTGAGGACAATTGTTCAGAGAAATAAAATTTAAGTAGTTTCTGGTAAAAATTCAATAGACCACTAAATCAGTCAACCATCTGCGATGGTATAATTATGGTTAAGAAACGCATCACACTGCCCGCCTCCAAGGGAAGTAACTGCTATCAATATATTGCACCATAATAATGGCTGTCGGTCAGCCACTGCATAAAACTTGACGACTAATTTAGCGAGCTGACAAAGGTTTTCATAATGTCGAGTGATTAACCGACTGATTGTCAGTCAGCCAGGTTAAAGGTCGATATCCTTTATTACTCCATGTTCGTTAGCCTTGTCCAACAACGAACAGAAGATTGGCGACTCAATCTGAAATGGAAATAAAACATGACTGACTCAACAATGATGGGAGAGCAAACGAGTGAGTGAGCTATTGTTTTGTCATTCACATACACAATGATTAATAGATCAAACTATTACGTACCATTTTAATTTGTGACACATAATTATACGACTACTTTAGGGAAGACATTTGCACCAATATATGTCTTGAGTGTTTCACTCGTATTACCAATAGTTAATAATGTAACATTATATAATACTGGTATTATATTACTCATTGACACAAAATATTACAATTGAGATGTATTTTATACGTAAAGAATTAATATAATTATCATCAAAGCCATTACATGCTTGTTAAATACAACAAAATGTAAATGTAATGTATTTTTTTTGTATATTGGTTTTTAAAGTCGCTTTCTAGAATCTTTCACTAATATCACGAGTCAGTGCATCCTATCAATATCGCATCAGAAAGGTAACTTTCGCGAACATTGATGCCGGGCCCCCTGGGGCGGGATTTGAACCTGGAACCTTTGGCTCCGAAGTCCAACACTCTACCACTGCGCTACATCCCGCCCGCTTTAAAAAGAAAAGTTCCTATTTTCAAAGTGATTCATCATATAGTGGCATGCTGGGGGAATGAACCTGTTCCATGAGACATGTATTATATACTTACACCCAGAATATATGAACAAGAAGACGGCTCCATCAAGTAGACCCCAACAGAATGTGGATGGTTGGCGTTTACAATACATCTGAAAATAGCCATTAATAAATAATAACAATACTAATAATAATTATTAAATATAAAAAATAAATACTAGTAATAATAATTAAAAATAATATGGGTACCGAGTCTACTCACAATATTAATAATAATATTAAAATAATAATTAAAAAATATGGATACTGACAAACCAAGGATGGATAACTGCATTGCCACGGTACCAACAGCAAATCCATCAATATCGTGTCAGAAAGGTAACTTTTGCGAACATTGCTGCCAGGCTCCCAGGGCAGGATTTGAACCTCTGGCTCAGAAGTCTTAACATTCTACCATTGAGCTACCACCCACCCTCAGTACCTACTACTACTAGAGCTATGACACTTACTTTAATTTAACTTCCACTTCCCTTGGATTTCCAGTGAGATCACAAGTATCTCCTCCACTGTAGAACAGGGATAAATGTCTGCAACATAACAAAATAACAAATATTGCTAGAATGGTTGCCAGCCAATCGCGAGTCAGGAAAGAAATCAACAACTTCTATAATGATTGAATTGGTGCTTTAAGTTGCAGCAGAAATATTTCACCCACACATATGACACAACGTCTGTTAACATATCAATGGAGACCAACAATGTTCCAAACTGTCTAAGAAACTAACCTGCCCCAAAGATAAATTAGTATATAGTTAAATTACATGAATGAAAGATATATATGGTAAGCAAATATTTTCTTTTATTCATTTTACCAGCCTCCCCCAACATTTTATCTGAGATCTATTTCAAACACTTCCCTCACAATGGGTTATATCTGATGGTATTATAATGGCATAGGATTCTTTAAGAATAATAAGCAAAATGAAATGGATACCCACTTTCGTTTGCCTACTTCTCTAGGTTGTTTATGTGTATTTTTCTGTAACCACTGTATATGTTTGACTTCATCCCAATATCCCAAATGAATGATTATTCTTCCTTGATTATCCTAGAAAAAGAAAATAATAGTTCAATTGGATTACAGTGAACAACATTTTTAATACATTGAGCACACATATTTCTTGAAGTAAAAATTCAATTTCAATATTTATACATCAATTACACAAGACATAAAACTAAATATAAATGTTTATTGAATAAAATATTCTGATGATAGAAATACTTACGTCATGAAATTGCCGTGCAAATTTTCCGTAACAAAACTCGTATTTCCACCATCCTTGACCCTGCAACGAGGACATTTTTCTTTTAAAAATTCTTTCTGAAATAGCTATTCCAATTTTTGTAAAGTCTGTACTAAATCATTATGGCCATACTGGTCACAGCACATTTACATTCCTGGGTTTACTTTGAATTTTACTATGAATTTTATTTCCAAGTTTTGCAAAGCTTATCTTAACCCTCTCCCTGCTGAAGGTGACTTAAGTTGCCCGATCACATGCAGAAATTTTATTCAGCAGGGAGAGGGTTAAATCATTATGGTATGCCCATTATGGTACATTTCCATTCCTGTTTACTGCAAATTACAAGTGAGTGAATATGGAGTTTAACGTCGCTGCGGGA
Organism: Lepetodrilus elevatus; assembly: GCA_034780755.1. NCBI lineage: Eukaryota > Metazoa > Mollusca > Gastropoda > Lepetellida > Lepetodrilidae > Lepetodrilus > Lepetodrilus elevatus. Next base: position 6,323 of record JAVCKZ010097657.1, on the reverse strand, counting down.
ATCTTTCACCCATTTGTAACGGAAGTACTACACAGAAGTGTTGATTTAGACCAAACTGGGAGAAAAAGCAAACTAAATTTGCAACTGCCGCTTGATGTTCTTACCCCTTTTAGACAATAATCCCCTGCCAGGAATTCGCGAAGTAACTGTTTGTCGGTGGTGGTGCCGAGGGTGTGTGTTTCCACCTGCTCCTGCTGGGGAACCTGGCTCTCCACAGGCTGGGTGGCGGTTGTCTGGATCGTCTCCAGTGGCACCTCCTAAGTAAGTATTCATAAATGTAAATATTTCCATACATAAATACATTCACCTGTAAATATACAGAAATGTAATCATAAAAGTTTTTTGGGAAAAAAATTAAATTAAATTTAATCATGCACATACAAAATAAACTGCATACATATCTGTACTAAAACATGCATGTGTATTTGTACAGCGCATTTCCAATACTGTCCAGTGGAGATCTATACAAGCATATAAGCCAGCTCGGAGTTTCGAATACGTGCAGATTCTTATAGTTGGCCTACTTCGGGCGGTTTCTCGAGGATATATAGCAATGCTAGAGTTCGCGCAAAGTCGTGAAAGCAAGGCTAGAGTGACGTCACGAACGTGCTATAGGACGGCCCACAAAGCACGAAAGCTTGTCTAACAACAACTAGACATGCGCAATGACACTTCCGGGCTAAACTAGCGTAACCATCCGAAGTAGGCCAGTTGAGAGCTCCTGTCATAATAAATAACACTTGGTTGTCTCCCTTTACCTGAGATTGAGCTTGAGCTTGAGCTTCAGCCTGTGCCTGTGGTTTGGGTGTGATGATATCTTTCTCGAGAATTTTCAGCTGAGTGGGCTTATCCGGGGACCCTTCTAATGCATGGCACTGTATTTCCCCAACAGGAGGGTTCTTGGGCCTATCGCAGAAATTATCTCAAGATATATTAATTTGTTAGAAAACACCAGAAATAATATAGAATTAATAATATAAGTGTTGCAATCTATATATGGGGAAAAAAATGAAAATGTATAATATAAAACTGAAAAACTATTTAAAAAATAAAAACTTTAAAAACACAACCAGAAAATTATTAAAATTGTGAAAATGAATATCACGAGTCTTACCTGAAGTCTGGGTGTGAGCACAACACGGATGTGAGTACCATGACTTCGTACTGACACGTGGATGTTTCCTTGAACTCGTATATCTCCCCGTGGCCGTCGGGTTGACAGACATACAGGATGCGGGCGGTCCTAGGCTCCTGGGTCAGGTCACACGCCGTCCCCCCAGACATGTTCACCTCGTAGTACGGCAGTGAGATGCCTTCAACTCGCCGACTCTTTATCTGGATGGACAGAAAAATGTTGTGCGAAACTTCCAAGGTTAATGATGCAATAATTTATGGATTAACCCTCTCCATGCTGAAAGCAACAAGAGATGCCCCAAAGGACTGTACCTGTGCCTAATCCAGCAGGGAGAGTTAAAGGAATACAATTACGGTTTGTTCATATATTTTAATATTTTAATATTTTCATATTTTATTTATTTAAGATTTATAGTTTTTATCTCGCGATAGACAAACATGAAAATATGTATCATACCTTTATGGTTTATTTCTACAACTAGGAATAGACAAGGAAATTAGACATATAGTGCGAGATATTACAGTGTATTATTATTTTTTTTTTTCATGCAAGATGCTATGTTTAAAGCATACATATTGAATGATTAATTATAATACAACATACATTTTTATACCAGAACAAATAATCAAGAAGCCATTGTTCTAATACCAACCTTGGAGGAATCATCTGAAAGAAGACAAAAGCAAAATAAAAAATGTGTGTATTATACTAAAAATGAATGCAGATATTAGTGTTATTGTTCTGTATGCATAAAAATCAGTGACTTTGATATAGATGAATCATGTGTCACAAATACATGGATAATATGATTGATTGAATTCATGTTGCAGAGGCATAGGCACTCATAGGCATGATAAATTTGCGCCAATAACAATAAGGGTAACTCAACAAATTTATTGATAAACATTTGCATCAATGAAAGCCATATGTTTATTGAAGTTTATCGATGTGAATGAAACAGTTAATGTGGATTTATACCAAGACAAGACAATACAAGTGCAATAAATTATTTACTAAATTTGTACACAATAGGATATCAAAACAATACATATCGATTTTCCTGAAATTATTTTATCACAAAACACTTGCCTTACAGAAATGTTCTTTCTTACAAATTAATACAAAATTAATTCTGACAAAAGAAAATACATAGCACACCTGTTTTCTCATCTTTATCGATCTTCCCATAACCGAGGAAGTATTCCTGAATTTTAGATTTCTGAAACAAACATGCACTTGGTTAGAACAGAATGGTTTCCATGGTTATGAAACAGGGGATCGTTCCGACCACCATGGGATTCGAACCCGAGTTGCTGGATTGTGAGTCCAACGCTCTACCGACTGAGCCAAAGGGGTAACCCCGCTGGCCAAGACCAGTAGGAGCATCTTTTATCACACCCGGCTACAGTTACAATAATACAAAGCAGTGAACTACCATGGCTTCTTATTGCTATTGTGGGCGCTCTGAGTGGTGAGTGAACTATTATTCTATATCGCAGCGCAGCCTGTGCTCCGATATAATCATATAAATCCTGAAATTTCATGGTAAATCATGCTGTTCCTTCCGAATTAAAAACAGCATTATAAATGGTTAGTTATTTCACGAGTAATCTGTCCCTATTCATATCATGTAATAATGCAGTGTTTTGAGCATGCCAAAGGTGGTGAATCTGGCACACAACTATTATTATTATTATCATTATTTACAAATACCTGTCCAACTTCTTTAGTTTCGTGATATTGCCGGAGATGCCTTCCGTGACACAGCTCGTATGTCCAGTAACTCTCAATCTGAAAATAACAATCACGAAAGATTATTACTTAATTAATGATTAATTAATCATAAATAAACTTACATTATAATTTTAATTGAAAATGTAATTTAAAAAATAAATTATAAATTAAATAGAAATTAATTAATAATTAATAAGAGTGAAATAGTAATAAAAGCATTGACATTCAAATAAGCATGATGAAGGGTTTACAGTGATACGTGGTTCCTTGTTGTGACAAGGGCTACACTGTTACATTATCCATTGAAACGAGGATGACGTACTCTGTATGAGCAACTAGTTTGAGTGAAGAGTGTCGTCATCAGCTCGTGAGCCGTTTGTCCGCCATGCTCTCTCCGGTGTGCCTGAAAAATCCAGGAAGGTCAAAGGTCAAGGTTGATGCATGTCAACACATTTCCAATTCTAATTATCTTCTAGATGCTATTTTCTTAACCTTCTCCCTGCTGAATAAAATCAAACTCAAAGTATTCTATTTCTGCATGTGATCGGGCAACTTAACTCGCCTTCAGCAGGGGAGGGTTAAAGTATGGATATACGGTAACTGGATAAATACGGTAACAAGCAAAATTAAGTATTAGTTTTGATTTTAGCCATGGATGTCCCACAAAATGTACATTAGAGAAAAGAAAGTGCCATAGGCGACACAGCATAGACCGCAGCATGTCGTACACTTACATCCTGCTTATCCAGCGACTCTGGTAATATACACTGGTATTTTTCATTGTTTGATGTCATGACAACCACTCGCCGTTCATCCATGTCCTGAAATACACAAAAATAAATTTAATTATTGTTTTAATCATCATCATTAGTTCTAGGATATGCTTCTATTGGGCAATACAAATAATCATCATTAGTGCTAGGATATGCTTCTATTGGGCAATACAAATCATCATTATTTTTATTATTATTTATTTAAATTTTAATTGGGGTTTAGAGTCGCCTTTTAGAATCTTTTACTATTATCACAACTTGTCAGTTTAGTAGTAGTATTTGTATTTAATTTAAAAAAAATACTCAATGCAAAATGTTATTCTTTCTTTTATTTATTTATTATTTTTTAATTGGGGGTTAGAGCCGCTTTCAAGATTATTTCACTCATATCACGGCTTGTCAGTTTAGGCACAGAACTTTGAATAATTATAATAAAATATTATACCATCTACCGGTATCTATAGATATAATATAGTAATGATATTAGGAATGCAAAGAAGTCTATATGCTAGCATTACAAAAATGACAATTGCGACATACAGGAGATGGGTGGAAACGTTTAGCCTCCCACAAGTGCATTTTGCCTCCAATCAATCACATACCACAGGGTTAGATGTTAGTGTAAAAATGTACAACTTTGAACATGCCAACGGGCTAGTAAGAATAACGATTTCCCTAAAAAGATACTCGCCCATAACAAAAGAAGGTTGCCACAGGCCATCGGGCGAGTGGGAACTTCTAACCCTGATACCAGTAGTATACACTGCATTTCAACTGTATTATTTTGGTGCATAATGATGAAACTATTTTGTACTGTTTCAATTGCTGAAACTCATAATTGATTGGGGTGTAATGACAAAAAAGGCCATCACCATGACCAACCCATTTCCGCTACAGACGCTGAGGCAATATTTGAACCCGACTCATGCGCAAAGTAATCTCACATAAAACACCAGAGAACGTAACACGAGTGTTGAAGGCACTACTGACCAATCAGAAAAACTGTAGACGGTCACAAATGCATAGCGGACTGTTGTCCGACGTCACAACCCTCGACCACCAGAGGTAGACTAAGGCTGCTTGATTACTTTGCCGGCGTACGCCGCTTTGCGCGCGCATTAATAAGGGCGTTTTTGATTTTGTTGTCGGAGTACTTGGAGCACGAGGATTTCTAAATAGATCGCTGCGGATCGTTGTCGGAGTGTGTGGTGACGTCATTAATTTATCCGACAACGAGGATAATATAATCGAAAACGGCACACCTTGCCAAGCAAGGCAAAAAGCGCATTTAATATGTTGGCACCACTTGGGATGACGTCACTAGGGTTGTGTTCTTGGATGTTTGATTTAAATTTGGATATTGCCATTTGACATTATATTGCATATGACCAGCTGATGACGGTCAGGAGAGTACACATCATACACAAACTACCTTGTCAACCTCAAAATCAAACTGCGACGGGCCAGGCCAAGTTATCTTGAACAAATCGGTGTCCATGAATGGGTCATAGTTCCCAAGAACTAACAACAGTGCAGTTAAAAGAAGCAAAATTACTAAGTGTGCTCGTTGGTGCATATTGGTTGGCACGAAGAAGTACGTATGATAAATGACAACAGTAAAAAGCAAGCGATGACGCGTAATGTTGTGATTCGTATCATGCAGACGCCATTCGTTACTCCTGCAGCAAATCTAACTTCCGCAGCAAAAAAAATATATTTTACAAATTTTAGTAGGCCAGATATGGACTATACATGATTTGGCACTAATAAATAAAAATGCACGCGTATAATATATATATAAACATAAATATATGCGTGTTCATGGACGTCGACATTGGGGGCCATCTCATGCTCTACATTTTAACGATGAAAGCATGATATTTGCCCTTTTGAGACTCTCCCTATAAATTCTATCCTGGCCATATAAATATTGGAATTACATTATAAATGTAGTAACTAATATGTTCAGGATCTAAAACAGATTTTACTACATGATGCATCAAGTGATATATTTTACAAGTCATGTTCTTCTTCATCGATGACGTCAGTACATATTCACTGCGATATTGAATACAAGCTGTCAGCAAGATGGCGACTCGCTTGTTATTTTTGCTCTGTTCATTTACAACAGTTCTGTGTCTGCCTGAAGCCGGCGTTTGGTCTGTGACCTATCACGAGGTTGTAGTGAATCATGATTATCTTAATCATAAAATAGATCGCAATGCCATTAAATAGCGACGATCCGGTTGAAACTTGCACAATATTATGTCGTTTGCTTCCGTTTTCTAGATTTTCTATCAACGCATTTGATTCTAAATGTGGAACACGTGATGTGGCAAAATGATGCATAGAAAAGCACTCAACATATTGTAATGAATTTCCGTATAAAATCCACCCCAAATACCATCTATGTTTGATATTGAAATTATCTAGCCCATTTCCTTTTCACTTCAGTTTCAGTAAAATATTCGCTTGCAAATTTTGCCAAATACATAAAAGGGGGATATCATAGATAGCTGTAGCTGCAGATCTGTAGCTATAAGATGCCCCGTTTACTATTTTGCTATCTATTCTGGCACCCCATAGCTACAGGTTGGCCCTATGTATAGCCGGGCAGTGATTATGCTGAGCTGTACTCACTTCTCCGGCCATACTCGTCCCATAGGCGCTAATGTAGCAAA
>JAVCKZ010097646.1:0-11211 GCA_034780755.1 Lepetodrilus elevatus | reverse complement strand
GTGAATGTATTTTGCAGTTGTAGCTAAGAACTAGTCCCAAACGACCATAAATATCTGTGATATTATGCCTTTAACATGAATGAAGGGGTTGTTGTTGTTGTTGCTGCTGCTGCTGCTGCTGCTGCTGCTGCTGGTGGTAGTAGAGGTGGTGGTGGTGGGTTATTTGTCAATGGCGTTTCGTATCAACTTTTCGATTTTTATTGATTTTGACATTCTTTTGATAATTGATACTTCACGGGATACCCCACCCCCACTCGCTATTGATACATAATCGTCACCTATTTCTTTTCTTTTATAGAACATTAGAAGCATACGACGTGTTTACAAGTGCATCCGTTCCTGTTGCTCGTGGTTCCCTGTGGTAGTACTTACAATGGCAATACTCATAGGAATACTTCCAGTGTTAAATACTATACTAGTAGTCTAGTATTGCTAAAACTTGGAACATACCTACTATACACCAAGGTATCGTTTCTCGAAGCTCTCATATATACTAAGAGACCATACGGTCTCTCGTAGCCATCTCTAATACATGGAGATCGTGCACTGCGATAGCACTATGGTCTCATAGTGGATACGAGATCTTCGAGAAACGATACCCTGCGCACAAGATAAATGCTAGATGCAGAGTTTATACACAATGCTGTTTTCTTTTGTTTGATTTAGTACATACATGTACTACATAATAGTTGAATATATGCATGACTGTGTTTGATAAGTACATGTTGAATTTGTATTCATGTCTGTATTGTTTTTACAATACTAGTATATGTTAGTTGATCTGCCATAACAAGCATACCAACACAGACAGTTCTTGCTCGAATACCTTTGAAGGTTGTGATGTGTCTGTATGATATGCAATTATTAATTCCAATACTCTTCACTACAGATCATAAACAAATACCAGTATTGCATTCACCTATCGTGTCTATATAACGATTTATTCTCAAATATCTTCGACAAGTATTCAAAGTACAATTGAAAACATGGATAATTTGGCAAGATAATTATATGTCCTCTACAACAATCCATCGTATGACGATCCCAAATATTACGTAGATCTGTCTGAATAATGCGATCTCTGTCAGATGTTTTCTTCCATTAAGCCAGAAAATGAAAAATATTTACTTAGCCATTAGCACAAAGCCTCGAAACGCTTTCTTAAAACGTACATCAGTGATCAGTCACATATAAACGTATGTTCACTTCATCTTTCTTGTTTTTCATGTCGATGATTTCCTGTTCACGAACAATGCTTGATGCACAAAACCTTTGCATTAACACGAGTCACGTACGAAAGCGTTTAACAGTCTTTCTACTTTCCTGTCCCAAAGTTAGTTGTTTTTTAGACTGAACCTCACCCTATCTTTCGGTGGTCAGTGCGCATTAGCGACGACTCTTGAACCCGAGTAAGCTACGTTGTGGACACTTCGTGGTCGTCCCGTGGCTGGACATCACTTGACGCTGGCTCCAGGGTTCCAATCACGGGAGACAATATGACTGCACTGGTGTCAGTGTCACGTGGCGAACTCACAGGACTCGTTCATTGTCGTCTGCTTTCTATTTATTAAAAAACATTTAGACATCACAATGGTATTCATACATCTCTTGACATGTATGTTCTGTGCAAGATACACATTAAAATAAACTGTCTATATTTTTGACATTGGTATTTATTATGTAGCTAACTATTAACTGTTTATCCATTCTAATATTGATGACATTCAATTGTCTTTAAAACAATATAATCTTCATAATGATGTCAATATTATGAAGGATAAATGTTCGCAGGACACGTTCAGATTAACGAGAAAAAATAGAAGCCTTGTTTGCTTAACTTGTGCGATCCATGGATGAACACCAATACGGTGTATGTACGTGTGTGAATGTCTGCGCATGTCTCCACGGCTCCTAAGTAAAATGAAGGGTGGTTCCTCCTACATACCTAAATAATTATACTACAGAGGCATTCCACCCGACTCGTTTTTTTCTCCATAAACGTACCTACATCTATGTTGTATGGTATTTAGGCTCGTAGTTTTGATTAAGTATACGTTTCAGACCTTTCCATGAGTACGTCCATCAATTATTCAGTGTATCCATCTCTATAAGTCCATTATGTCATCCATCCATCCACCCATCCATACATCTATATACTCGTATGTCGATCATCAGCATTCATTTAATTTGCTTACTATAATATGTCTATCTATATATCCATCACCTCTCTCTCTCTATATATATATATATATATACACATGTGTGTGTGTCTGTGCGTGCGAGCGCGCGTGTGTGTATGTGTATTTATCTATCTATATATGCTTCATCCATCCATACATACGGATGCTAATTTCATGTTGAACGTCTGCGTAGCTGATATAGAATCCACCACCACCATCATCATCATCATCATCATCATAGTAAATAGCAGTTATATTTTGACGTAGGTATTTCTAGTACAATAACGAGCATGACCAATTGTACAACTATATAATTACTCATCTCTCCATGTGTCTTAATCAAAAGCATTTATCTCTACATGCAACGGAAAACTGAACTTCCGAATTATTTACATAATATATGTAGTTTTTTAAAAATAAATACTTGCTTAACCGTACATATTTCAACTTCACCAAACCTTTAACATGAAGTCTTTTAAAGTGAACACTACTGTTTTCAAATTAAAGTAAACTTTAAGGTCATCTAAAGAAAACAAAACAAAGGGAGGCAATTGTAGTAGCGCGGAGCTGTTGTATTGTTAAAATCGTATCTGACATTGGTGTATTGACACATTTAACTTGAAAATGTAGACGATGTTGCCTCCCTGGGTTTTCTCTGATGTCGGAATTCCACGGAAGCTAACGACTGTAGTTTATAAGTGACAGAGCGTTTACTTGGTCCGACTACATGCTAGAGACGCCCGCACTAGCACGACTACTTGACAGTGTTCAGAGATGAAGTGTTTCAAATCAAAGAGTAATTAGAACAGGAGACAGGACGCTATACTTACCTGTTATAGAGGAAACACAACCACAGGTAAGAGAAAAACAACTAATATTTAGTATTCATGATATATACCAATTCCCTTTAGAAATGGTGTGTTCTGGCCACAAAATTACGAAACATTTTGAATACGATTTCACTCTCAAAATCAAATTGTGTACGGGGATTAATGAACAATTGTTTGACGATGAAGTCGTACTCAGATACAATTGTTACGTAACCTCGGGGCCTGATTTATTAAATATTAGTTTTAACTTCACGGACATGTAAATTGTATTGGGCAATGCGTGACAATATCTATATTAATTACTAGCTGATTAATAGGTATGGATTTCATTCTAATTATTTGGTCATGTATTATCTGATTTCATCATGGCCTTTTACATCAGCTAAGTCTATAACTTAGTTCAATTATATATGTAAAGGAAGGCATCTATCGCTACATGCATTGCAATAGTGATATGTGCGGATATACTGAAATGATGGCAAATGATCAAGCCTACATTTATGTTACGACCAGGTCTACGGAAAATTAATAAAATATAATTTTCAATTGAAACATTACGATATTATTGTAATTAATAAGTTGTTCATGGTTAAGATGCATATATTCGATGGTTCAATAAAATGTGTTAACTCTATTATCTAAACTAGTGCGAAATCACACTTGCGGCTCATACTATTTAGGCCTATACTTTACTTCATTATTGACTGTTCATGAACTCCCAAATTTTAGGGTGTTACTGTTATAGGATATATGTCCTCCGGAGTGAATTCCAAACAACAGCCAAAAAGAACTTGAACAATTCCTTTAAAGGAAAGCCATCAGTATTTATGTGTTGTCATAACACGATCTTTCCAGTGTTTTTTCGCAGTTAAGCTAGGATATCTCTCGGTCAGTATAGTACAATATTTCACCAAGAAAGTCCCTACTTCTACGCTAAGGTTGGCAGCTGTTCTTAACGGCTACCACAGCGATCCTTGTCCGATTATAGCGTATCCCAGGGTCAACAAACAACATCGCCCCTGCCCTCGAAACGGACAGAATTAAAGTTCAACCTTTTAGCAACTCCTTGTCATGACACCACGATTCTTGTTTTAAGTGATGACGAAGCTCTACGTGTTGGTGTGAATTGAAACGTGCCCGTACGCAACGAATATAGTTTCTGTAAATTCGCTTCACACTGAAGATTATGTTCATATGTTAATTCCTGAGAGAAATCGTAATTTTTGTAATATTAATTTTCTTCTTTTATTATTATCATGGATTACATTCACATTGTTTATAGATAATAAAATAGATACTTATATTTTCGAAGTGTTTCGATTTACGATGAAACGAAGTTCGCAATCAGTTTAATGAAGCTGCTATCACGTATGTCAATGACATCACGTCGGTCTCTGACATCAAATCCAACCTTCACTAACGTGCTAAGTGTAGAATATACAGCGACTTCAATCATTTCTCAGAAGCACGAACGCACGTCTGGTGTATACTATTTATTTGAATTATATTTGTAGCACAACACACAACCCTATATGTAGGTAGTGTGAACTATAATTGATCTCCAAACGATCTCGTATTTGAATTAAATGAGTACACATCGTATTTCTTTGTAATGCAGTCCGTGTTAAATGAATATAGACTCATCTAAGCTTGTGATATACGTCCTCTGCAGACACTATAGGATAGAGTTGTCTCTACGAGATAAGCATCCTCGAAACCCCGACCAGTATGCATTCCATTTTACGGATCTATGTTAACTGTTAATTAGGCATTAAAGGTCTGTGTTTAGAGGATGCCTGAAAAGAATAACAAGTTGTTTTAAGTTGGTATATATATTTAATCTTGTTCTATGTATTACAATTATATTATTTAGCAAATTAAGTTTATTAACGGTGCATCTATCTTGTATGTCTTTCAGGGCAACCTCAGCATAATATTTCATAATGACGTCTTCAGTGATACGGGTGTTGACGCTGTGTGCGTTGATGGTGGCGGTGACGTACGGCCAGGGAGATCCCAGGGTCACGACGAACCGCGGAAGTATGTTCGGGAGGGTTCGTAGATTCGGGGGCGCCTTCGTCTACCAGTTTCTCGGGGTCCGCTATGCCGTGGCACCGGTCGGACGTCTCCGGTTTAAGGACCCGATTCAGATAGGTAACTGGACTCGTGAGGTGGATGCGTCGCGCTACGGACCGTCGTGTGCTCAGTCGGCCGATACGCAATGGCTTCCTAACAGAGCAAGGACTGAAGACTGTCTCTTGTTGAATATATATGTACCGAACACTCTGACTCCAACCACGAGGAAGTCCGTTATGGTGTGGATTCATGGAGGTGGATTTGTGGCAGGACAAGGTATGGGTAATGACGGTTCGAATCTGGCTATCACGGGCGATGTCATCGTAGTCACCATCAACTACAGACTCGATGTGTTTGGATTTCTTTCTACAATGGATGAAAACTCAGTTGGAAATTACGGCTTGAAGGACCAGCTCATGGCGATTCGTTTCGTGAAGGACAATATTGCAGCGTTTGGTGGCAACCCGAACAGTATCACCATATTTGGGGAATCTGGCGGTGGATATTCCGTAGGTCTTCTCGCGTTGTCTCCCTTGAGTAGAGGCCTTTTCCAAAGGGCGATATGTGAGAGTGGAGTTGGCATCAGTCCGCGGTCCATTGCATTTGAACCTCGTAACTTTACTAGGAGATTCAGCGACAATCTTGGATGTACTCGAGAGAATGTCAACGGAAGTTTGAATACAAGGCTCTTGATGAGATGTTTGAGACTGAAGTCCACGGACGAAATCCTTCAAGCCTCTGCCCAGGCTAGAAGACCGGAAGGACTGGCCTGGAGACTTCAAATCGCCCCGACAATCGACGGAGACATAGTCCCCAGACGCCCGGAGTACTTGATCAGCGCGGCCAATACTCAGTTCTACAACCCCATGACTGACATCGACTACATGGCTGGAATTAACGACCGAGAAGGAAGTCTGTTACTGTGGCCGCTCAGGAACTACCAGCGTCAGCTCAGCTTCTCCCTCAACCAGGGCATCCCCACCAACGTCCTCTGCAACAACATTGCGCCTAGCCTAGCCAACGACTACCTGAACGGAAGCCGAGAACTCGCACAAGGAATCTGCAACCTCTACAGCACCAACGAAGGGAACTCCCAGCAGGGTCTGAACGTCACCAGTATGTACGGAGACATGATGTTCGTTGCTCCTACGTATATGTCGACGATACTGCACTCCAGGAACAACAACGGACGCCGGACCTACATGTACCTCTTCTCCCAACAACCCCGTGCTACCACCTCGCCCTGGTGGATGACTGGAGCACGTCACGGCGCAGAGCTGAGCTACGTCTTCGGCCGGAGGGTCACCACCAACCCAGCCTTGTCGCGTCAAATGATGACGTTCTGGTCCAACTTTGCTAAACACGGGTAAGCATGGATGGTATACATTTTAAAATGTTAACGTATATTTGTATGTAGGTCTGCCTAGTTGAACATGCCTTCAGGAACGATCAATTTATAACTGGCTGTTTCTTTATAGGAACGATCAATTTATAATGAACACTGGCTGTTTCTTTACAAGTATGATCGTTTAATAATGACCAATGACCTCTTCTAAATATCATTATGAGAAAATAAAGTCATTCCAAAGTTACATTAATTGAGTGGAATATTTAGTTTCAACTATGCATAGGTATTGTAGCGATCCAAACGGTTTATCAGAAAAGAATGTGCTTGCATAATTATATGTTTCCTTATTTTAGCAATCCAAACGGCTTACGCGAAACGAACCAAGGGCAGTGGTTGCAGTTCAACGCTACTTATAAGGCCTACATGAGCTTGGGACCAATTGTCCGTCCAGCCAATGATCTCTGGCCCGAGCGGATGCGTTTCTGGACCTCCACCGTACCGAGGGTTCTTGACCGCTTCCCGCGGAGATCAGAAACATTTCCAACCCCTCCCACGACACCAAGCCGAGGTCAAGGAGGCTCACAGGGCATAGATCAACGCCCCAGTCCATCTGGCGCCCAAACCTTGGGAGTTGTCCATTACCTGGGTACAATATTGAGCATGTTTATTTCAGTAATGATTTCCCCGATAATTTTGACGTAAATGTGACACATCGTTGCCATCAACCTCATCCGAAACAAAATGGTGCGTTCTGATATCAGTGAAATATTTGACACATTGGGTGCGTTAAAAGTCACAAGGGCTTGCAAGCGGCGTACACGCGGCTTACCAAACTAGCCACTGTCGTATGAACTGTACATGAGACAGAGAACCAGTTTAGCTAAGCAGCTTACTCAGCGCTTGTGTCTTTGAACGCACCCCTTGCCACATGGTTATTGTGCTTCTCAAGGCAGGCATTCATTGTGAATTGGTGTCAAGTAGCTTACAGATTTATTACTACTTGTATAGCATTTGGATCCCAAATTGTTTTATACTTAATATATATATATATTATCCAAAGTGGGTAGTCATTTTCTATCATTTTTAGAACGACTGAACAGTATGGCATCGTGTGCCGACAATTTTTGTATCATATACGTGTTATGAGAGCATCATAGTTGACTGATGTCAGTAGAAGGTGTGTGCCATACGGACCTTAATCAAGTCATAGTGTTACGGAGTTTAAATACATTAACCAGAAACATGCTGTAGGAAATATGTGATCCACAAAATGGAAACTTTGTACGAGTCAGGGAACATTCTGAACAGAATACGACATTTGAAAGTATTTTCAGAATCCGCCAGAAATGTTCATTAAGAGGTTACGATGTGTTTGCATGCCTTCCCTGTGCTACCTCGTTGCTTAGATGCTATTTAAACCCCACAGCTGTGCAACATCCGAGCCTAATTACGTACACATCGTCCATGCTTGCTCTTCCAGGAAATGACATTGCATATCCACCAGATATGACACCGATACTTAACGGACGTGTAAAATACCTACCTGGATTTTCACCTGTTGAGAGGCGACGACCCTCACCTTACAGATGGCGCGGTGTGTTCATCAGGGACAGATCTGTCAGGCCGTCAGGCCGCTTAGATAAAACCCGGGATAGAACCAGCTTAGATATAACCCAGGAACACGTGTTTAAATCTACAGGAACATATCCGAACAGTAACGTGGTGAGAAAGTCAGGACATGTTGTATCTGCGAATGGACATATTTCTCTTCACTACTCCATTCACACGTCCCACAATTAAAAACGTGTCCATATCGTCGTTACTGGGAATTACTTCTCTAGCCAAAGTGATGGTCACGAGTGGTGAACATGTATATACAGTAGTGCAATGAAAGCCATGCTCTCAAATAGAGGTATATGTTTCTATGAGTACAAGGGTTGGCTAAATATATCTGCATCCTGCACATGGCACCTTATGCAAACGTGTTGTTTGAAAAAAAAGTGCTAATATATCTCATATTTGCAGGATCAATTCATACAATGTAAAATCACTAAAGTAGAAGATATTATGTATTGTGTAGAACGTATTGTGTAGTCGTATTAAAATTTACTCAGCGAACATATATATATATATGCTATTTACTAAAAATACCGTTACATCTTCCACAAAGGTATGAAGATATATGTGTGTATATTAAATGAAGTTCCACTATGCAACTTATTTAGAAGATAGTGGTCAAGGTAACTGACCTGTGATGATACGATCTGACTGACCACATGACGTCATATGTAATGCATGCTTGCCGTATCACAGATTGTCAAAGTACACGCGTCACTGCCATTGGTACATATACAATTTATTCTTAGCAATACACATACACCGTAGTCAAAAACATGTAGATTCTTATAGTTCTTTATGAGATTGTTTATGCATTTTCCTCGTGATCTCAGATATTCATATCAACTACATCTTATAATGAAAAAGTCAATGTATATTAGAGAAATCATATATCGTGATTTAATACAATACCACACTACTCTAGCTTCATGTCTTGTTAATAAAGATATGTTTGTCCACGACCCCCGCTTTCTATTTATTTTGCCTAAAATACCTTGTATAAACAATCAACTCACACCACGTCGAAGACACTACATGTCTAATCCACGTGTTCTATTTTCCGTAATCAGCTTAGATGTGATCGCTTGAAGAAGGTGGCATTTTAACAGTGTGAAATGTTTCGTGTTGTAAACAGCAAATTGTCCACTTTTTTAATGGACTCGCTACTTTGAACGAAGGCTTTTGTTTCCGATGTGGAGTTATAAATGACTGACATTGACTGGTTTGAGGAAGGGATTCTTCAATTCCGACACAAGGCTGAGACACAGTGGACGGGTTATGTGGACGAGGGAGTGTATGTGGTCAAAGACAACAATCCCACTGCGTGTAATGCCAACACTCGTCTTAGACCGTTTGGAGTATTCGATGTGAAGACCTTCCCCGTCACTGTGTACTACATAAACTACATCATGCACATACGAGGTGTACTACAAAAAGTTACTTCACGTCACGTCTACATTAGGTGTACTACATATAAACTATGCCAAACACAGACAAGAAGTACTACATACAATACATTACTTGTACATTAGGTGTACTACATAAAAACTACGTCATGCTCAAACAAGGTGTACTACTTAAAATACATCATAGATGTATTACATAAATTACACCATGCACGGACGAGGTGTACTAATTAAAATACCCCATAGCACTTCGACACTAGGTGTACTACATAAACTACACCATGCACGGACGAGGTGTACTAATTAAAATACACCGTATCACTTCTACACTAGGTGTACTACACAAACTACACCATACACAGATCCGGTGTATTACATAACCTACCAGCATATTACATAAGATCCGTGTACACCACGACCAGGCAATACAGCATGAACATATTTAGTGTAGGTGTACTACATAACATGCACCACATACGGGCAATGTGGCCTAGATTATGCTAGCATGTCTCCAAACAAAATACGTTATGTTATGCACGGATATAACAAGACATGCACTGCATTATCACCTGAGAGGTATTCACAATTATTGGCACAAGCACGTTCTGTTGTGTAGCCTGTCAGGTGTCAACAAACACAGACATCTGTTCCAAACACGTTGCTAGCGGTGCAGCCGACGTATTTTACAGGAGATCGTGTTATACTTGTTGAACATTTATGACCACAATCATTTGATCTGCCAAATATGAATAAATGATATCTAAATAGTTTACCATCAGTAGTAGTAGTGGTAGTAGTAGTAGTAGTAGTAATAGTAGTATTAGTAGGAGGAGGAAATGGAGAGAGAGAGAGAGAGAGAGAGAGAGAGAGAGAGAGAGAGAGAGAGAAGAGAGAGAGAGAGAGAACTTTTCTACCAGGTGTCAATATTGTACAAGAGCTAGTTGACAAGTATAAACACTGGACATACAACACACTTCAGTATTACATAATGTATCGACTACACAGTTCATTCAATCAGTCGATAGCATTATAACTGGCATTCTTCATTGGAATGGTGTACGACTAGTTAAAGAGAACAGGTGGCAATGTGGCCAGATGGTTTATAGATACAAGCAGCTCACAGGTGTTAAAGCACTTCTGTATATGTATATACCATAGACACTGGGATCCATTAACGAATAAACAACAATTAAATTACAAATATATATTTTAATAATGACAACTTGGAACACAGTAATGAAGAAGTAACAGTATGTACAATGCCATTGAATTTACAGTAGTATCATTTTATTTTTATAATGACGTTTGATATTACGGGGTATCATTTATTGAATTGTTCGTGTTTCATGTTTCTGTAAAATGTTCAGAGCTCAAGTTATGATACATGTGGCCAGAATGACGAAGGTTGTCATCATCACGTGAATACTTTGATAGCATCCTGCTCCTCCTGTAAGTGTACAACTGCAACTATATAAACATAGGACATAATACTGGGCATAACATGCAGTTAAACATGGCAATAGTAAATAGTAGATAAAATACCAGCTGCGGTCGCGAAAATCAATTGCCGCTCTTCAATGTAAACCATTGCGAGTAGGATAGTTATAGCGTGTTTCTTTTATATCTCCAGGGCCGGTATTCATAAAAGGGCTTAAGTCAGTTTTTGATGACCAAATATATAGCAAAAACATACATAGCCCCTTTATGAATACCCGCCCTGGCGTCTCATCCAATATGACCAATTAACAATAATT
>JAVCKZ010097635.1:0-11213 GCA_034780755.1 Lepetodrilus elevatus | reverse complement strand
TATTTTTAAATGCCAAAAGTCAAATATGCAGTACTCTGAAGGAACATGTATCTGTAGGTTAAAGAGACCATGCACGTATAGTAGCCTATTATATATGTATCATTTGGTGCAAGACTGTCTGATTATATTATTAGTAATTGATAAATCAATAAGTAGGATTACGATTACGATGCACTTTGCAATATCTTTGTAAAATATAATTTACGATAAAGCCTATGTGTACTGACAAGCATGGCTGACAGAAAGTAAGTAGTACATGAGCATTTTCTATTACATACTTTAAATTATAAATACAACTGCCCCCAAGGTTGCGAAACATTTTGAGTACGACTTCATGCTCAACTTGAAATGTTATATGGAACTAAAGAACAAAACAACGTGTTGAACAAGAAATCATACTCAAAAGGTTTCATAATCTCTGGACAAGGGTATCGTTTTACAGAGCTCTCTTAGCCGCTAAGAGACCATGGCACTCTCTTTGCCGATAGCTAATACATTGCTAAGAGAGTGCTATGGTCTCTTAGTAAGAGAGCTTTGTGAAACAATACCCTGAATGATAACGTCAATATATAGTTTGGTGAACAATGCATCTTTATTGTATCCCGGACATTATATTCAGCGAACAAGGACCACAGTGGGCAGTGTATGACATTTACTATACTGACACTCCACTGACATCACTTGTGTAGCATTGTTGTATGTCTAGTCGTGTTAAACGTAATATAATAAACATACACTATTGCATGCCCATGCTTTATATATTATTCTGGATCCTTATTATCACTTGAAAGTGCAATGCAATTACCTCTCCCATCCTCGCCCCATCTCTAACAATGGAAGTAAACAGCCAGCAGATCATTCGAGCACCAAATGCATTCATCAAAAAGTTCCCAATGAGAGTTAAGCCTCTAGTTTTCCGCATTACCACGCTGACAAGGAGGTAGCGCTGGCGCTGTTTCGTCCTTCCGAGAGCCTCTGTGCACACCTGTCTGTTGATACAAACCTACCAGCAGCCGCCGCCGAGAGGTTCCAGTGAACAGACAGGACATTTCACAGCTTGGTGCTGACCGCTCCGACTCGCGGTGGTCAAGCGGTGACAAGGAACACCAAGTGCAACACAACGCATCAAGGAATATTTGAAAGGAACAACAACGCTCTTTATTCAGTTCATGACCCAGTCCTGCAATTGATGCTCTTCTGTTAGCCTACATCTGTAGTGCGTTGCTATAATGATCTGTAAATGCATGAGCATATAATATAGGAAACGGCGGCAATATTAAGATGTATGTAACCTATGGACACTATGATATACAGCGATGCCTATCACGTGTTCCGGATGCTGGTAGTGTATGGAATGTCACAAGGGCCAACTGCCGTGCGTCTGGAGACACTTCAATCACTTCCTTACTGTCGTATTTCTGGACGTATTTTTTCACCCTCTCGTGAGATCTTTCACATGTAATGTGAATGGCAATGGTAAACCCAAATGAGCATGCGAGAAGACGGATTTCTTCCCATCAGAATAGGAACAACTTTGGCGAACAATACATTTAGTGAACTATTATGACACACATTTGAGGTAGTTGTCTGATCATATGTAGTTTTCGTGTTCAAAATACTTACTTAAGCTTATATTTATTAGCATTTACAAGATTTCTAGAAACAGGTCGACGACTCTTCCAATTATATATAGAAAGCCCATTCAGTCTTCTTTTGCCGCTAATGTTGGAACGCAGTTAAACAATAATAGAACATTATGGGAAAGGAAGGACACCCATGCGTACTGGCTATAGTTTAAACGTGCATGTAATCCTAAATAATATAGTTTAATGTTGGGAAAGTAGAAATAGAAAACATGTAAATTATGGGAATGCTTTCCTATGTTTATACATATCCGTTGCTTACTTTCACTTGAAAATAATATATACATTTATTTTCCTATACTATAATAAGGTAATTCTGTCTAACATTGGACCACATGTCCAATGGTTAACATTAACTGTCCATGGTAAGATTACGTCCTCTTCCTGTTCGACACAACGATCGTAGCACCACGTACGAGAGTTATAACTCTTGTATTATACAAATATGCTTTTATTGAATAAACCATTGCAATTACACAAACATGTATCACTATACCATGTATGCTGATTTATACTAATGTATGATAGGTATACTATGAAGTCAATCATGATCATATATTGTCCACGATATCAAAATCCAAATGTCCAAATCCAGATATGTTCATGTAGTAAGGAATGCTACCAGAGATCCTGACATTGTGCGGGGTGTAGCTGGACAAGGTTCTCAGTACATCCTCAACATCTGTTTGTTCTGTTCAGAGGAAATCGGGTTCACTACGCTGTCAATTACTGTCATTGTGACCATCTAGGAAGTAGAGTACGTTCCCCATTCTTTACCTACAGTGCAAACTGTATCCACTGTACACAAACCAGTGTCTTTTAGACTCGCTTAAGACGACAACTTCCCTATACATTTCAGAGTAGTCGGAGATCCATACACACTGGATGATTTTGCTAGTATTAATTCAAATCTCATCAATGAGTATCTAGAATTAATATTTTTGATGACTTATAGACCTACATTTTTAGAGAATGGATTTCCTCTGTTTGCCTGGATTTCATCTATCTGAAGAACGTGGGATAGATGAGGAACTGTGGCGACTATAACATACTGTGGCCTGTTTATATAGTCTAGAGACATTCCCCTCTGGCAGAATACCAACCAAACATCTTTCAACCCAGCAACTGAGATGTAAGACGTGAATGTA
Organism: Lepetodrilus elevatus; assembly: GCA_034780755.1. Lineage (NCBI taxonomy): Eukaryota > Metazoa > Mollusca > Gastropoda > Lepetellida > Lepetodrilidae > Lepetodrilus > Lepetodrilus elevatus. The sequence goes on along the minus strand of JAVCKZ010097635.1, from coordinate 8,422 downwards.
TTGACAATTGGAATTTGTACTGGATCAAGAAATCGACTTCCGAGTGGCTCATTACTACCTGTATGATCAACTATTTTCAAATCTTAATTCTACCATACATTAATCAACATGTATGACGAATAATAGACTAGTTTTAAATAGCATGTGTAGGATAAATATATATATTTATGTGTGTTTTTGTGTTTTTGTGTTTTAATTTTAATTTTAATTTAAAATTAATTTTAATTTAAAATTAATTTTAATTTTAATTTTAATTTGTTTATAGTAATGTCAATTAACGTGCTATTTTATTATATTTACATAAATTAATAATACTAACATTATTTATTGACATAAATAAATATTTACCCAAATCCAAGAAATATTGTGATCTAATCATTATATTTGTGAATAACATATTGAATCCTAAAGAAATTCAAAATACATAATTGTATTGTCTTCAATATTTCTTTATAATGTTCCAATTGTATTGGTTTATAGTTTCTCTGGATTCCACGTCATTGAGATCTGACTATTGACATGAAACTGAAGTACATTATCTCCAGCATGTACACAGCCAAAACGTAATGCCAAATTATGTCGGTCTCAAGTGTTGTCTTTACCAAATACCTGTCAAGTTCATCTTCACAAACCGAAAACAAAGCACCATTTTGAATCTTGTGCCACAAAAATGATAGACCTTTCTAACCAAACATGAGATTGTTGAGAAAGCCTGCCATATGAATCATGGTGATATTTGGTGTAAGATTCCTGCCATTGATCTTGGACGAGGGGGTGCTCGAGTTAGGTCACGAGCATCAGAGATAAACATGTACAGCCATTGCAGCCATAGCTTAAGGCCCTGGAACAAGACATTGAGTTCTCAGCATTCATGATGTTGATGCATTGATTTGCGATATATATTTTATAATTAAAATACAAACTTTCTTCGTTACGGAGTTAATATGACACACTAGCTACAATAACATCGTGTATTTTTATTCAGGATCATCGACAATAAGATGTTCATACATCTTGTAAAGTTTGATGTTGTTATAGTACGTAATTAACTCTATATATTTCTACACTAGTTAGTGCAGTTATTATTGGGTACATATATAGACGTATACAAGTAGTTCAAGTTTCACGCACAACTACTAACAGATACACACAAACTTAAAAGCCAGAATGTCCGGAAAAGGATGTGTTGAAACATGTCAGGTATCTATGTTTTAGTCTTTCTCTATCTATACGAAAGTGTTAATATACGTTTGCTAAAAATGATTCTCACCCCTGAATTCTTTGCTATTTCATGTCATGTTTCACTGAAATTACGAATTCTGTTCATTAGATCATTTGTCGTTCGTAAATAAATGAATTGTTTTTATGACATTGCTGTGGATACGAGTACAAGTAACGATCGACTGCTGATGCTCAGACTGATGCCTAAAATGGTAAGAATTGTTATTTTAAAGTGCACGTTAAACATAATAATTAAGTATACAGGTATATTCACCTCCCAAAAAACTCTTTCACATTACCATGTACCCAATACAATTTAAGCTCGAGTGGTATTAGAATTAGAAAGCTACATAATTAGGGGTGACTATCATTATTAGCAAATGTATTTTGACAAACTGTCTAGAACAGTATCAACCATGTTTGTTAAAGATATAGTGTTAAAAGACAAGATAATTCTTGAGGGTAATACACATTATTATCAGAGAAAAAATGTATAATATATATAAATCATATGATAATAGTACCACTGCTATTGATGTCTTTAGCGAGGGTAATAAACATTATTATCAGAAACAAAATGTATAATATAAAAATCATATGATAATAGTACCACTGCTATTGATGTCTTTAGCTTGTCACATCATACGCATTCAAGAGTGAATGTAAAATATGAACAGTAAATATTCATCAAAGTCCTTCCTTAAAGCAGTACATGTACCAACCTTTTAATGGTAATCCGTTTATGGAGTTATAGCCTCAGATTAAGCCTAATGAAGCATGAGTTAAACTACAGATTACCTACTAAACCCAGCGCTGTGACGTCCTCGCAAGAATCTGTGTGTGTATATCTTACTTTCTACGTGTTATGCTTAACATCTGTTGATTCAGAAGAATGTACCACACCAGTTTGCTCACGAACTTGTCAATAACACAATCTCTTCGAATCCGAAACTAAACATTTTTCTAGAATAAGAAAAACAGTAATACACGATATCGCACAGTATCTGCAAGATGGTGCATCCACGTAAAGAAAAGATAAAAGACGTGGCACGTTTATGTTATATGTCTTCATAAAGTGAATGTATTGAAACAAGACATGGTTAACATAATATACATTCAAGTAGAGGTCGTGGTTATACGACTCTCTTCACTTGTCCTGTGTGGTAAAGCTTTCACGTATTTGAGAATATTTCGAAATGTTTGGAATTTGAAAATGAAAGACAACTTGAAATCTACATGTACATAATGACAATGTTTTATCATACGACTATGTACATGTTAGTATACTATATGATACGTATGTAGCCAATTTTAGGATATGTTCTAATGTTCATCCAACTCTATTATTTAAAAAAGGACTACATATAAAACTCAAATTGTACGGAAAACATTAAAACATTTTTGTTAAAAAGATGTATGATGTTGACTGATTTCTGGGAAAATATATATTATAAAAACTATTATTATAGTTATAGTCAGAACGGACAAAAGTCTGTCAACTCAACCTGGATACTACATGCGGTTAGTCGGCTGACAAACATTAATGTTCAATTTAAGAAAACCATGATCCCATCTCGTAGACAACATACTTACATACACTCCCAACCTGCGTGTTCTTGCACGTGCATACAGTACAAACTTGTAGGTGACTTGAAAGAGATGTCTACTTCGGTATATATCCAGCATGTACATATAATGCTACACCTTTTGTTTATCACGAAGTGCAGCATGTTGACACCTTCTTTGACGAAAGGTGTAAAGATATTCTGGGAACTTAAATATATACCGTGTAAGCAATGCTGTTGACTTATGGAGCCTATGAAAATAATTGTTTTATCTATAGATAAATTGTAGATCTATAGTCAGGTGTACTAAATATACACAACCCATTTCGGGAATGTTGCTCTATATGCGAGCAATGATGCCGTCCGATACGGCTGATTACATTCACAGAGATTTACGCGAGTTGTACAATAAACACACATTTATAGCAATTCATCACGAGCCCCCATTGACATACCCAAGTATACAACATACCCAAGAATACAACATACCCAAGCATACAACATACCCAAGCATACAACATACCCAATCATACAACATACCCAAGCATACAACATACCCAAACATACCTAAGCTAACAACATACCCAAATACAGACCAATTGATGTTAAGAACCCAAACTTTCAGGACTGAATTGTTATTGCCTAAGATAAATGTGTGTGACACATAAGTAAAATCGCTCATCAGTTGTGGGAATTATATGAGCATTTCTATAGAGTATTATTCATTTTGGGTCACTCTGTACTTTGATTTACTTAAAATACTATATTGATAAGATGCGCTATCAATGCAGATATCATCTTTGGTCTTACCAGCTGGTGGTCGTAGGTTTATTGCAACATTCAGCGCTACGGATGTTGCGAACTTCCTCTTGCCATAAACCGAAAAGTCGTATTATATGTGAAATAATCTTGAAAGCGACTCTAAACCCAAATTAAAAAAATAAATAATTAAAATAATTATTGAAATATGAACAGTATACAACGTCGAGGTCAGTTACGTTCCACCAGCTGAAATAATTATCAACTTTGTCATATATATCAGGACAGGTGCATTTGCTTCCAGTAGTGAGACACCAAAGTCAGATATATCATGTGTTAGTTGTAAACAGTGTGCATGCCTTCCTCAAATGAGTCCGTGTATACTGCAGCAAGCGGTTAAATTAAGCAGATATGCGTTGAGATTAGGATTTTATCCCGGGATGGCCCGGTGCACTACGGCGGATACTGATGTTACTGCAGCATGGCAATGACCGACAGCTTACAACAGTTCGAAGGTTATTCAGGATAAAATAACGGTTCCTATTCCAGGGGCAACTGTTATGTACATAACTACGTCGATTACTTGTCTATTGAGAACATGGCTTGCGCAGAGCGTCACTGGATATCTGGCACCAAGGGTACGTTGATTTTTTTAAAGTACGATTTCATTCACAACTTACGTTCTGCATTGGGATTTTAGTGCACAATTTAAGTTCAACCTGAAATCGTAACATCGGGACCTGCCAACACTATCCAGGTCATTACTGGTACATGGTACGGCTAGCGACCACGGCATTGAACACATTTGGGGGTTTGGGAAGGGAGGGTTGACTGGGATATTTGTATAAGGGTTGCTTTACTTGAAGTCAATCAAAATAAAAACAAAAGCAAAAACAAAACATTCAGCATTATAAATCTTCTTCAAATACAGTTTTATTTGAAGAGCAAAATATCTAGCTTTAAATGTTCCGGTTAAACATTACTTGTTTTCAAATAATTTAAATTGTAGAGGTTCTAATGAATCACGCATGTCCGACTTGCTATGACTTGGCTCCAGACCTACCATAGGTATATAACATGTCTATTGTTGCTTTTATTTCATTTGATTCAAGATTCAGCTAGCACCAAGACGTTGAAATGTAGCATTGCTAATGCAAAACTGTTAATTACACTTCTTTAGAATGCTAATGAAATTTGAATATCAGCAAGTATTGCAGAAAATGTGAAAACACTGTCTATAAATAACGGTCTATATACCGTTGCTTAATTCTCAACAAAATGGAAGGGATTAACTATGGATCAAGATGGCGGAATTCTTGTACAGCATGCTGCAAACTCCGCGCACGGCAAGCTGTGTTGGGAGCTTGGTCTGAGAATGTGGAGTGGAATTGGCGGGAAAAACTTGCCAACATGGGAATAGATGTACGCAAATACATGCAGCTGAAATTGTTTTGTTCTAAGGAAAATGAAGATGGCCAACGGGGCGCAAGGAAATATGAGCGAGTTTTGAGGATTGTCATCAACATTTCAACTATATCTGGCATTCTGTACAGGAATCCCGATAGGAAACAAGTGGCTACTGTATGGCTAGACGTCATATTTAGCAATACTGCATACGAACATGGTATTTTTCTTTGTCTCTCCATCCAAAAAATATGTATTATTTATTTGTTATTTACCAAATTCCGTTTTGTTAAAGTTTCAATTCAGTTTCGTGATTGGTTTCAGGTCAAATACATTTTAAGGAACATTAGCCAACACAAAGACACTAATGATCAAGATTAAACACTATCAAATAAAAACACTTCAATTAAATATAAATATAAGACTTTGTTGGAAAATGAACAAGACACAATTTATGTAATGACATTGCACTTAAGTATCATATGATACACACACTAAAGAATTACACATTTTAGATGCACGTGTGCTTTCCAGACTGGCCGAGAGGTACCAGAGAAAAGAAGTACGATTATGGTACACTAACAGAGAGGAGGAAGAAAACTCCCAGTTAATCCGTTGGTGTAAATATATTAACCAAGAACCCGGTAATTCGTTCGCAAATGAGACGTAAACATAGCTGAGACGCCGTACGGGAAACAAAAAAACGTGTGGACATTGCGTTGACCAAATCTCCGTCGGGTCATTGTGATCGAGGCTCGATCTCGATCCCTGCCTCGGATTCACCGCTACAGACATGTCAACAGTGAAAGAACGCGAATAGTTGCTCAGTAAACTTTGCCTCAGACTTCTTTTAATTTGTGTGTCCTTAATCCGTGTGTTATTACCAATGAAAAACGCATTCTCAGCGAAGATATTACAGCAATTTGTGGAGTTATATCATTTTAAAATATCGAGGTCTTTTTACTTTTACAAGGATGGCTGTTCAAATTTAATAAAATGAAGGTCCACGTCTACACGACGTCAGTTCTAATCATCCCTGCATAACAATTAAGAAAATAACATTGAAATGATTATTAAATATTATATTTACTAGGAACCAATATTAGATTCATTGTAAAGATGATATTGCATATTAAATTAAGGCGGTAACAGAAAAAGAAAGGTTTCAGGAAACACAACATTGACAGAGATGTTCGTATACCGGTATATGTATTACAATCTAATTACAAATCAGTGATATAATATATGATAATTAGATATGATATTAGACAACGTTTATTAAAATGAATACTTTAGATCTATCCATATTTATACACTGCACTAGACACTATTTAAGACATCTTTACGTATTTCAACAAGCGTAAATATGATTCACGTTGACAAAGTCTATGCGCGGGCTCAGTAGCACACGTGGCAACTTGGCACACGTAGATCAAATTGATGAATCCAATTACACATGGAAATATATATGGTCAACATGCACGTCTGGATAAGCTTGGACATGAAGACTATTACCTACGATGTATACGAACATAATTTCTGACATATTAACACTGGAATTAGAACGTCCGTCTTGCTAATGACATGAAGAAAAAAGCCTTCAATTTGACTAAGAATGTCTGTGGCCTAATTTGTGCGTGTCTCCTTCCTTGGTCTCCTGCTGAGTACTCCCAGGAATGGTGTGCACTCTTGACTGTCAAGACGAGTCTCCGGACAAGAACAGAACAAACACGCAATAAACATGCCTATACTTCCAGTCAAACATGCCATTACTTCTAGTCAAACATACAGCAAGAGACAAGACAATCGGTGGCCTTCGCTTAATTGTTCCCCGCTGCACGTCTTCAATACAAATTGTACAATTCTAGAAATGTAGACAAAAATCAAAATCTCTATTTCTGTTGTTTTACCTTGAAATTCAGTCTATGCGGATAAACAATGTTAGGTAAAACAGACAGATATATGTATATATACAAATTACTGTAACTTAAAAAAATGTGCCATTGAATGAATAGTTCCATCAAACTGGTTTGCACTCATTTTAAAGTAATACAGCACGTCGCCACTTTCAGTTGCAGGCTGCAGATTTCTTTATAACAATGTTTCATTAGCATTGTTTAACAACGAACGTGAAAAAGACCCGCTGTTTAATTTCACGGATGTCTACTGGTAATGAGGAAATCGCCTAAAGAAAAGTAATTATATTTACAAATGAGAAGTGGCCGTTTTTCATAGCGAGCTCTTTATATACTCGCTCTGACGGATCATTTCATATTTCATCAACATATTATATATGATGGTCAGTTTATCATTATCATTATTGTAATTAATAACGTACTTGAGGGTCATTTTATTATGATAGAAATATCAGTACCGTACTTATAATGATAATTGAGGGTCAAACCACTATACATGTAGTACCATTTTCAATATCGTATTTAATAAAATAGTTGAGGATCAGTCTATTACAAGACAATATCAATATCGCACTTATTATACTACTAGTATATGAAGGTCAATCTATCATAATACCATTATCAGTATCGTATTTAATAAGATATGTGAGGGTCAGTCTATTACAACACAACATCAGTATGGTACTTATTCTGCCATTTGAGGGTCAGTCTATTATAATACCACTACAAGTATCGTTCTTTTATATTATACTTGTATCTAAACATAGATATAGTAACAATATTTTGAAAATTAAAAATTAACAACATTAAAATAGGGACCCATCGACAGATTATACAAAAATCTTTCTAAATGTATATAAAATGTCGTCAATGTGACCCTATTGTATTTTTAAATTTCAAAATAGTATCACTACACAGTCATCTAGATACAACCCCCTCCAAAAATAAAAAAATAAATACATAAATAAATAAAAAAAATAAAATACAATAAAGAATTTATTAAAACAATGTACATATATATTGGCCTGCTTCAAGTACATGTGTACTGACCAAGACATAACCTATTTCTTTTTCTAACCGCCACCGACTGTGGCACAAAAGAACATTACACATGCACATGTACATTAATATATATCTTCAATGCATTGTTATATTAATACAGTTTTAAAACGACTAATAAAATACATTAGGATATTATGACAATACATGTACATGAATAAAAGTCAACATTCACTGATATAGTATTAGTAATTATTGATATCTCGTGGTATTTTTCTTATAATAATAACAACAATATATGGTATTTCTTTATCATCCTAATACTATAAACAGCCAATGCATTAAATAAATGCACGTTATACTGTACTATTGGACATGCTTTGAATACACTATGCTAATATATAGGATACAGCTGTACTGGTTACGGGCCTATTATCGCCTGAAATATGGACGTTTTCCTGGATATTTTTCTTAATATGTACAACTTCATTATACTTACTATGGCACATGTATAGGTATAGTGCGACCTTATGGTATATTCAAAGTTATCTGCGCCAC
>JAVCKZ010097624.1:0-11214 GCA_034780755.1 Lepetodrilus elevatus | reverse complement strand
AAAGTGTGTTTGGGGGGCTGCTCCTTTCTAGCTGTTCTGTCTTACTTTCTGTCCGATGCATGCATAGTTACACTGTGTGGTGTCAGTCCTTGGTAACTGTGCATGCATCGGACAGAAAGTACAGACAGAACAGCTAGAAAGGAGCAGCCCCACGTATTGAGAAGATGATGTGATTAATTTACTTGTTCTGCTATTCGAAAAGCTTCTTAGACATTTTTCATTTTGAAATCCGCTGTTATTTTGTCCTTAACTTTCTTCACGTCCCTACATTGTGTATATGTTGAAGGATGTCGATGTCATAGAAGACTGGACTGCCATTAAGAAGGTATGTACTGTTTATTACCATAGACTTTAACCCTCTTCCCTTCTGAAGGCAAGTGCCGATCACATGCAGAAATGGAACACTTTGATTTTATTCAGCAGGGAGAAGGACAGTAGTCTTGATATATCAATGGGTTTCCAACAGGTCCATTAACCTTCTCTATGCTGGAGGCAACTGAAGATGCCCTCCAGCAGGGAGAGGGTTAAGTGTATGGTCATTTTCATCGGCTTTTAGAAAAATAATAATGGGTTCAGTTCCATTCATTCCTCATTGTGATATTTACCATGTTTGCAATTTTCATATGTTTATTTACGTATGGTAGGCAACTAATAACATAATTAGAAATTCAATTGGTGTCTCTACAATATTGATGTGTTTATTGCTTACAGGCACTGAAGCAGCAAAGCCACAAACGCAAGCCTGAATGTAAGTTTCGAAATCCTAGTGCATTTCCTGATTCATAACTTCAATGCATACACTCACAGCTATAGTGAATTAATTTATTATATACTAGTATTAGATCTTCCACCCGATTACAAAACTATCCTTGACTAAATATCTATCTATTCTATTAGTATCCATTCCTTCTTTCTTTAAAACATTAAATTAAATTTTCAACTTGTTACGTCAACTTCATGATATTTTCCCAATTATATTTCAGTATGACACAAGGCCTCTGTCAAGCAGAAAGTTGTTTGACACAGGTGATGGATCACCGAACCAAGTCACTCCAGGCATCCCGAGGCATGTGCTACCACTGTGCTACAGTCAACCTTCTTAACCCTCTCCATGCTGAAGGCAACCAGAGATCCCCTAAAGAGCTGTGCCTGTGTTTTATCCAGCAGGGAGAGGGTTAAGTTATCCCGACACTGTTAGGATCAACCAGACTCTCAAATCTCCCGTCTGCCGATATCCGGGCAAAATTTCACCAAAATATGACTGATGTTTCGTCACTGCGATCATGTGTCATGGAACAGGCATGGCAATTTTCCGCAGATTCGTGGAAATCCAATAATATATTTGTCCAGGGGAACCATTTATTTGCCCTGGACGTGGCTTGAGGTCTGCAGCCCGGGTTTGTTTTCCCGCTGAAATCACAATTGTTTGTTGCCATGGCTGATGAAATCGATACCGTGACTTCTTTGTGTGCAGTTGTATGCATGAAGACAGATCTGTGAGCATAAAGATGCTTGACATGAACTCCTACCTGGTGACGTTCAAGGAATGCAGTTCCACAAACTTTGATAAATCACAATATTTACATTGAATTTGAAGTTTAATTGTTGTTGACAATATTGGATGATTAACTGCACTGCGACGTTTAGTGCGACTACCACACATTTTTGGTGTATTTGATCTGATTGTGTGTGTGCATGTACCGTATGTGTGCGTGTATGTGCATGTATGTGTGTGTGTCTGCATCAGGTACGTGTGTGATTGTGTGCGTATGTACATATGTGTGTGTGGGGGTCATCCTCGCGACATAGGGCTACTTAATTAAGTTCAGGACTTCATGATGTGGTACCCCTGGTACATCTAGAGAAGATACTTGTGCAAACAGTGAAATAGTGAACAGTGAACAAAAATGAAATATTTTTCATTGGATAAATTTTTACACCAAATTCATCAGGAATTGGCTGAGCAAATTTCCCTCTAGATCATGTGCCAGGGGTGCCACATGAAGCGAGTCCTGAACCGAATTAAGTACCACTGTGGTGTGAGGATGGTGTGTTTGGTGCGAGGATGGTGTGTTTGGTGCAAGGATGGTGTGTTTGGTGCAAGGATGGTGTGTTTGGTGCGAGGATGGTGTGTGTGTGTGTGTGCGTGCGTGCGTGCGTGTGTGCATGCGTGTGGAGGAATGTGGATGACATGAGATGGTTGAAGATTATTGTTTTTCTCAATTCCATATTGTTTCACAGAATTGTGTCGCTATCTATACTGTGCTTTTAGAATGTCATGTGTCATAAATGTATATTACATAGCACACCGACATTATTACTTGGAGAATCATGTTGTTACTGAAATTATTATTGAACAAATGTTGAAGTAGCTTAAAGATTAACATGTATTGTAAATAATAGAAAACATACATCAATTAAATAATTAGCATAACATGTTGTCTTTGTATGTCTTGACTTGTATTTGATCCATATTAAGACTACTGGAAGTGTTACTAGTGTTGTTGGTGTTCAACTTGAGATTGGCATCATGACTGATCAAGAAGTTGACTGTTCATGAAGACACTGGAGATGTCCATTTGGAAATGAAATGGCAGTACACAATAATGGATAACCCATGTCGAATTTTCTTGTTTTTGAAAGCTTATAGTAAGTTATACACACATTTGGTCTTTATCAGGACCATTTAGCAAGGTAGTTTTGGACCTGTGTTCTTTCCATGCATAGTTTAACAGTTCTAAATTCTCACATACAGTAGACCTCGCATATAACTGACTCAATGGGACCGGCTATTTCTGTTCGTTATATGCGAAGTCCGTTATAAGCATATGTCTCAATTAGCGTTAGAAGGGATCGGGACTTCAGATTCAGTCGTTATATGCGAGGGTCCACTACACATGTATTACACTGTATCTTGTTTCCATTAATCATGGTCAATTGGTGAAAGTATTTACAAGTAATAAAATAATGTAATAAGTAGGTATTTATCAACAATGTCTGAACAACTCTTGACAGACCCTTATCCAAATGCTCTACCCAGTAGATCTTTTTCCCAGTCACCTAAACTTTAAAGTGGTTCAATGTACATAAGTTACTCATGAAACTTTCACTGCTGTATTACTTACAATCGGAATCTGAAGAGCTACAATATACAGTAGACCTCGCATATAACGGACTCATTGGGACCGGCTATTTCTGTCCGTTATATGCGAAGTCCGTTATAAGCATATGCCGCAATTAGCGTTAGACGGGACCTTGGACTTCAGATTCAGTCCGTTATATGCGATGTCCGGTTTATCCGAGGCCGGTATATCCGAGGTCTACTGTACATACTAATCTACGAGACGCATTATAACGCCATGAAACTTGCTACCGGTATTGCATTATTGGGCATTTAACAGTATATACAAATTAGAACATGTGTAAGTCCATGTAGATTACATAGATGAATTATATAATAGGTTTAGTTGTTGAATCAATGCAGGAATAATGAACTTGCTATTAAAACTATGATGCTTCAATCTGCAGTTACTGTACTAGTACAGCCTACTAATGATATGATGTCAAGAACTGTTTTGGAGCTGAGCTGCAATAATGGTTACATTGTTGAACTTGACATAATGAAACACTAATAAACGTTTTCCAACAAGTATACCTTACCAGCTGCTTATAGTGTCCTATACTTTTTATAATGTTTTTAAAAACATTTTCTGCATTACACACTACTTTTCAACATTACAAAACATGCTTACTTTTAACTTTAATCAACTGTATACTTGTTTTAATAGTAGCACAGAACCTTCAAATATCAATGTTCTAAATGGTATATACACGTACATTAAAAATTACTTTATTCCAATAAATACTACACGTATCTGCCCAAAATTACCAGTGTTGCTTCAATTTTTACCATCAGTATGCTTAAATTTTTACCATCAGTAATAAAATAAAATATCAGATTCATTATATTGGCAGTCGTCGCATATATATAACGAACGTTCAATCTGACATTTATTAATAACTTATTATTAGTTTAATGATATTGATAAAAACTATATTAACAATACATATAGCATACAGTGGCACATAAATTATTTTATAGATGTCTGTGAAACAAATATTGGTGATTAGGCCTACTACTTCATGTAGATTGAAATGCCGGATTGTAAGCATGTGTTGGGCATACACGTGTTCTTGGTGTCTACCTGCAGTCCTGCTATTTAACTATACATTGAAATGTAGGCCTACATGTATATTAATGTATATGGGCCAGTGGCCTTACATGCAATAAAGAATTGAATTGAATTGTACACGTAGATAGACCTACGATTACAACTGTAATTACAACCATACCTTTGTATTGGTATTAATATGTATAACAGACAAACACACAAGTTGCTGATGAAACCAAGTACGATATTTCGTGCGATACGCATATCCCAACAATAAGTATTACTATCAATTATATAACGTTTCATGGCAATGATCTATACCAGAATCGACTTTCCCTGTCGTCTTTAGGCTGAGAAGCCAGTCCCGTCCGTCCCTACCCGTTCAAGCTGTCGCCGTGAGATCGATACCGGGTATGGAAAGTCAAGTGACGTATTTGTTGGCACGTCGGCGTAGATGGGAAAGAAAAACCCCGCCACGTCAAAGACCGGGGGAATCTATGCGTATAAATAAGTGGAGGAACAACACTAGTCTTCACGTGTAATGTTGATTATTTCCGAGATACTTTACCAGCAAGAACCTGTTGCTATACCGTGGAATTGAAACGTGGTTCCGGAAATTCTTTGACTTGACATTTTAATATAAGAATCATGAGAATGTCTTCTGTCCACGTGGCTGTTTGTTTTTTAATCGTCAACTGTTTTATTGTCGTTCATGGGTAAGTTCTTTATATTCTTATGTATCCATTAATTGCACAAAGTATGTACGAATCAGCTCCTTAATGTGTCCTTTATAGACGGAATCATTATCAAACAATTCATTCATTATTAATAGTAGCTTGAATGTAGGCATTTTTATTGTCTATTTAACAGTGTTTCCTAAATTACTGTCGTAGGTTTTATCGGTAGAAGTCGATTAACATTTTGATAGCTTGTCAGTATAATAAGTAATGCGTTAATAAAAGGATATGTTACATATACACTTGAAGTTCCAATACTTAGTATATGATTGGACATAGTCTACTCCAGGTGAAATATTTAGGCTACTATTATAGATTACTTCCGATATGACCATGGGTTATATTAACATTGCTATGTTGGTCGACATTCAATGGATGACGTGTGTAGTAAAAATCTTAACGGCAATCTGATATACCGTACTCAACTGTGGAGGTTCACATGCACGTTTGTGATAGAAGCAGATAAGCGACTCCGTTGGTATTTGAGATCATTCACCCGTATATAAATGTAATGAAAAGACAGCACCTTCGCTTGCATTATATGTATTTTGGTTATGTGTGTAGATTGCATACTTTCTGCGTTGTTGAACTTCTTTGACAAGTGTACAGAGCTATGCCAATTTGATTAAACATATACTTCATGCAGTACGAGAATATGTATTTTCTGATGGCTGTTGCAGTTTAAAAATATGTACATATAAATACTGTTCATCCTCAATTAAAAAAGATTTAAAGTGTATTTAAACAAATTAATATGTGTTGCATACTTATTGATAAATCATGGTCATGCAGTATCAATGTTCGCGAAAGTTACCGTTACAATGGAACCATGATCGCGTTTGCTTTCTGTAGGCCTATACTTAGTACTATAGCAGTTGTCATTCTAGTGTTTCCTCAGTATACCGGCCAATGCTCAGTATACCAGCCAATGCTCCCATTAGTCTACATGCTTATAAGAGAACTAAGTCCTATGGGTGTTGCATGTTTCTTCCTGGTGTAAACTAATGAGCCCATACATGAAATAAATTCGAAAGTGGCTCTGAATCCTAATTCATCTTGTTTAAAAAAAAATAATATTATTATAAAAAAATAATTGTAGAATAAATTCCAAATCATATAGATCTAGTCTATAATAAATACACAAACATTAAGTAAATAAAATATTTGTTTTCTTTTCCAGCGACTTTGACAAAAAGATATGCGATATCCGCATATGGTACCTCGACCTGGTTACGGAAGGACATCTAAGTGGTGAGCTGTCAAGTACTAAAAAAGCATTGAAAACAAAGATTGAAAAGATGATAGAAAAATATAAAGATGGACAAGTGGATTGCAAAATTTTATCGATGTACGATGATCTCTTGAAAACAAGTGACCCACTGAAAGCATCAGAAAAGGATGCAGAAAAACTCAAGGAGAACAAAGTTGATGGTAAAACTTCCGATACCAAGGATAAATCATCAGAAACACCATCTTCACCTAAAGATGATACAGACTTTGATGACACAGATCTCGGTGATGGGGACAGTTCAGAGACAGAAACACAAGCTGATCAATCAAAGAGTGCAAAGATCATCAGTAGTGTTGACAGTAAAGTTGGGAAAACAGAAGAAAACAAGCAAAAAGATGAGAAGCAAGACAGTTCAGTTTCCACCGAGAGCAAGGCATCTGACGAAGATGTCGAGAAAGATGAATATGTGTTTGATCCTCTAAAAGGATTTGTTAAAGTTTCGAAGAAGGTGAAAGATCCAGATGAAAAGCCGTCTGACAAGAAAGACATGGAAACCGAAAAGCGGACAGCATCTGACGAGAAGAGCAGTGTAGAAAAATCGGCACAAAAGTCATTAGACGAAAAAACTAAAGTGGAAACATCAACGCAAAAGTCATCAGAAACAAAAAGGGAAACATCAAAGCAATTGTCATCAGATGAAAAAAATGATACAGAAAAATCAAAGGAAAAGTTATCAGAGAAGAAAAGCGATGGGGAACCATCAAAGAAGGAAGAAACAGGAACTAAAGAAAAGCCATCTACAGACAAGACCAAGGAACACGTACCCGAGCAAGACAAAGACTCCAGTGCCAAAGATAAAATACATGGCACCATTGGCAGAGAAGCAGAGACTGCCAAAGGTCATGCTGACAAGGATACTAAAACACAAAATGAGTCCAGGAAAGAAGTGAGAACGGAACAGAAGAAGGATGAAGTGGACACTGATGAATGGCGCGATTCGGAAGAATCTGATTTTTCCACTCTAGAGTTGATAACGGACACGTGTAGGCAGGAAGACCAGTGCCATCACCTATGTTACTATGCTTTTGCTAATGGGAAGTGCATTGAACACTATCCAGACATCATCTACAAACCAACTCGTTTAACTCAAGCTAGTGGGAAACAGCATAAAGCTTCACAGGGGACACAATCTTTACCCAACAAGAAACATCAAGGTGATGTGGTGCTATTGCATTCAAAACACCCAGAAGTGAAAAATGCAGACAAGTCAAGTCTTCCTAGTGCAAAAGTCAAAGACACGAATGAAAATGAAATCAATACCAAGGAAGAAGTGAATGTTGCGACGGAATCTGTGAAAGTGGACACAAAATCAAAAGATGGGGTTAGTGTTGAGGAGAGTAGTAGTAACAATGACAGTAAAGGTGATGGAGTACATAAAGAAGACACAAAGAGAAAAGATCCAGTTAGTGTTCAGGTTAGTAGCAGCAATACAGACAGTGGTGAACATAAAGAAGACACGAAGAGAAAAGATCCAGTTAGTGTTCAGGTTAGTAGCAGCAATACAGACAGTGGTGAACATAAAGAAGACACAAAGAGAAAAGATCCAGTTAGTGCTCAGGCTAGTAGCAGCAATACAGACAGTGGTGAACATAAAGA
The DNA here is from genome assembly GCA_034780755.1 of Lepetodrilus elevatus. Lineage (NCBI taxonomy): Eukaryota > Metazoa > Mollusca > Gastropoda > Lepetellida > Lepetodrilidae > Lepetodrilus > Lepetodrilus elevatus. Next base: position 3,418 of record JAVCKZ010097624.1, on the reverse strand, counting down.
AGACACGAAGAGAAAAGATCCAGTTAGTGCTCAGGCTAGTAACAGCAATACAGACAGTAAACATGTTGATGTACATAAGGAAGAGCAAGAACATCAAACCAAGACAAGATCAGGGAATGAGTTTAACAAGCACGAAGAAGCTGCTCACCAACAAGCAAAGCAGTCGCAGGACTTGAGAGACTTCACCGCTGACCTCCACAGATTTGAAGTTCTCTTCCAGCAACGTGTCAACGAGTATGGCAACAAGATCCAGGCCCTGGAGATCTTGATAATGAAGCTGGAGAACCAGCTGCTATCAGAACGGGTCACCCAACAGAACGACAGCAACTCCTTCTCCAGGCTGGAGAACCAGATCCTGAAGCTGGAGAACGAGCTCCTCAAGCTGAACCAGAGCCACATGACCTTGAAGGAGGAGAACGACATCCTGAGAACCCGCCACGGGAAATACCTGGAGCTCGGCCATGACCAGAGCAAACAGCAGATCGCTGCAAACAGTTCCAAACATTACGAGTTGATCGCACAACAACAAAGTAAAATATCCGAGCTGAATTTCCTGCTCAGGAATCATTCTAATCTATTCCAGAAGATTCAGAGCAGGTCGAATCATTTAGAAGAACAAAACCAGATCCTGTATCAGATAGTCATGAATCAAACCGCTCTGATATCTAATATTATGAAGAAGGTGCATGAACTCTCAGAAGAAAACATCAAACAAAGACAGGAGACCCAGGAAATTAAGAGTAAGATGGAATTTGGGGCTACGTCTGACCGTCTTCTGGAGAAGCTCGACAACTTGGTCTCGGGGTCTTCGAACATCTACAAGAATGTCGTGGATGATGGCAGAACAAGACAACCCTCGTCAAATTTCATAAAACACTTTCCTAAACTACCCCATGCAAATTTCGAGACAAAGGCTTGTAGTAGTGGCAAGAGACCTAGATACTGTATGTTGTTTTCCTTTATTCTCTCACCGTGTCCTCCATACTCTGTCATCCACTGGTCAAAATGTCCATACATATTCAAAGATATCTCTCAAGAACATGCACCAGGAGATCAAAGTAGAGGTACAATGCAAAATAGTAGAATAGTGAAAGATGAGGTGAATGTTGTACACAACAAGCAATCACTAAACCAGAAGACCAAAGAACATACTGTAGATACAGTTGCTTCAAAAGAACCAAAAAGGACGGTTGAAGGTAAAGTTCAGGCCAGTCCTAACTCAGAAAAAAGTTCTGTAACCCAGAAAAAGGAAAGCGCCAACATTAAAGCGGCTGTTGATTCTTCTAAACCAGATTCTACCAGTGAGGAAAAGCCAGTGGTTAAAGTGGAAGAATTGAAGAGAAAGATCCTGTATGTCCCTGGAGATGATCTTCCACACTACAAAGGTATACATTCCAACATCATATAATTAATAAACCTAATTACAGTACTAGTATTGTGATTCTGTATTCCTAAGTTTTATTGCATCCAACTACAAACACGAAGGTGCAAATTTGTCTGCTCAGCATATCCTCGTATCTCTCAACATATTGTCACTGAGTATGCCTTGGTGCGAAGTTTTGGCATATTACAAATTAATTTATTAATTTTATTATTTATTTCAAATTCCTTCCAAGTGGATTATTATGTTTTTGCTCATTTCACATTCCTTCCAAATGGACTTATTATTTACTTCAAATTCCTTCCGAATGGACTTATTATTTACTTCAAATTCCTTCCAAATGGACTTATTATTTACTTCAAATTCCTTCCAAATGGACTTATTATTTTCTTACTCATTTCCCATTGCTTCCAAATTGATTTATTATTTATTTCCCTTTCTTTCGATTTTTTTTTTTCATGTATTCTTCATGTATTCTGCTGGTTCCAGACTGCTACGGGTACTACCAGGACGGCAGTGTAAGGAACGGGATGTACAAGATCTATGTGGTGGGGCTGAAGAAGGTGGTCCAGGTCTACTGTGACATGAAGGGTGGAGGCTGGACCGTCCTGTACAAGAGGGTCGGCGGTAACATGGACTTCTTCAAAGGATGGGAAGACTACAAGAACGGATTTGGAGGTGAGTTTGATTCAGTAATTTTGTAATTGAAAAGAAAAATCTACATATTTAATAGAAGACAGGATTTGGAGGTGAATTTTATCAATGTAATTTCACCCCAAGTACGTTTGCCAACAGGATGTTTCGCTCTCACTACTTTTTTAGGGAGGTACTAACTTACTAAGTCCATTTCGTATCCACCAGCAATCGATCCAGATGTTTCTTGAGGATATTGTGAATGAAGAAGTATCCCACATTCTATGGACTTTGGAATTAACAGTCCAGCTCTTTCCTAATTTTAGATTATGTACAGAACAGGCTATTCACATTTTTACATAAACAGGGTTAAAGTTCCCACTCGCCCGACGGCCCGATCCATTTCTCATAATGTTAAAGGTATCCTACGGGCGAGTAGAAATTTCATGTTTTGTTATTTATATCATTATTCGGGCGAATATGTTTTAAAGTTAAGTTCCAACCCTGCATAAATAGTAAGTTTTAGTATTAAATAATTGATTTTGTTTCCAGCCTTATATTCGGACCACTGGATTGGCTTAGACAACATCCACTATCTGACCAACCAGGACCACTACAGCATGAAAGTAGACCTCACCGACTTCGACTGGGAACAGGCGTACGCCGAGTACAAGGATTTCTGGATCGACGACGAAAGTGAGATGTATCGCCTCCACATAGACAAATACAGCGGTAACGCTGGCGACGGCTTCGAGAAACACAACAACATGAAATTTACGACTTTTGACAAAGACAACGACCTTGTGAAATTAGAACTCATGGATTATGACCATAATTGTGCGAAACGTTTCAAAGGAGGATGGTGGTATTATAAGTGCTACATGGCCAATCCTACTGGGGTTTACTATAAGAGAGGCGTACACGCAACGCGGTTTGATGGCATTGCGTGGAAACCGTGGCGGAAAGCGTACATATCTATGAAGGAAGTGGTGATGAAAATCCGACCAATCAGTGCTTATCATGACTAAATCACACGTGCAATATTCTCCGAGTACAACAAATCATTCATTTCAGTATTCTGCCCATGAACTTGCTCATGTCATCTTCCATATACGAGTCATACATCAGACCTGTACATAATCATGAAACTCTCATTACCATTGTACTTAAATATCAATTATCTTGTGATATTGTTTTGAAGGCTATTTTTGACAGGATGGATGGATGTTATAAATGTTATGTTTGGTATACTAGTCAGAACTGTGAAGATGGGATATTTTGTTTGTAAAAAGTATGGTACATATAGTAGACCTCGCATATAACGTACTTGTAGCCGGGTGTGATATAAGATGCTCCTACTGGTCTTGGCCAGCGGGGTTACCCCTTTGGCTCATTCGGTAGAGC
>JAVCKZ010097613.1:0-11216 GCA_034780755.1 Lepetodrilus elevatus | reverse complement strand
GTAAATTCTAAAAATTCGAACAGCCGCAAATCTAATTATTTTAGAGCGTACGAATAATTAGAGTAATTACGGTATTCCAAGTAACCAATTTTAAGTAGTACGCATGTTCAGGTTTTAAGAAATAATATTTACGGATAATCTGTATAGTACGACCCTGACTATAAATGCGCACATTATTTTCAGATGTGATTCGCATCGGCTGCGTGCAGTCGACAGAAAACCGAACCACAGATATGCTTACGAAACTCGCTGAACAAGTTAAGACAAGTATCGAAGAGGTATATTTAAAAAGGCCAATATTATAATAACTTTCACATATTTTGCGCTATATCCATGCAAGAAAGCATTCTCAGAGTGCTATATTATTAATATCCCGGTCAATGGATCAATGTGCACTCATTTCATCTTCTCAACTCCATGGGGAATATACATCCCAAGCTGCCATTTCAGGTGCTAGATTGTTAACATTCACAATTCCATCTTGTGCTACCGAGCAGACTTTTACAATGTTTTATTGATAGCTTTAATTTATGGTATGATTGATTAAAAAGAGTTCATTCTTTTACATTTTCTATCATGACGACCTGATTGATTTCTGTACATTTTTTTAAAAAATCAAATAATTTTTACTTATCCATTTATCCATGTGGTTTCGTATATTAACAGGTGCAAATGATTCAACGTAACGCCACAGAGCCCTTCTTCCAAGAATTGCCTCATATGGAATGCGACCTAGACGTAAGATACACATTTTCAGCTACTTTATTCTAAGCTTTACGGTAATTTACATTCACATGCTCGTCGCAAATGGGTGAAAGATTCCCGCAGCGACGTTAAACTTCATACATTCACTCACTCACATTCACATGCAGAGTGATCTTTTAAAAATAGCGCAATGATGTTGGACTTTGGAACCAAATGCCTCCGTTTCAAATCCCGTCTCGGGAGTCCGGCATCAATATTTGCAAAAGTTACATTTCAAATGCGATGTTGATTTGATGCGCCTTCTGTACTGTACCATTACCACCCTTGGTCTGTCGGTACCAAAGGGTGAAAGATTCCTGCAGTGACGTTAATCTCCATATTCAATCAGTCAGTACCAGCTGGTGCTTGCAGGTTTACTGCAACATTCAGCTCTATGAATTTTGAAGTTTCCTCCTGCCCTAAGCTGACAAGTCAGGGTTTCTCCGAACGCACAATCCTGCGTCACATACGCACAAAATGCAAGTTTGGACGCGTGAATATTGAAACCTAAGTGATATAAGTGCAGGAATCTTGAAAGCTCTAAACCCCAATTGAAAAATAAATGTATTAATTATTGATGAGGGTGTTATTTTATGTATGACTAGGTATTTAATAAAGATTTGGTTCGTGACATTACAGATAGACAAGCTGATTGAACAGTATGACGAATGCTACAAAAAGAACGGCGATATTAACGAGTTACTGTTTCTTCGACACGATCCACACCTTATTCCTTCGGACCATCATAAAAACAGGTATGGTCCACAGTAATTTCATATTAATATTTTTGTATTTAAAAATTCTGCTAAACTGCAATAGATGTCTAAATAGTCTTTTGTTCTTCAGGCGAAAGATTAAAATAATATTATATACACATGTATAAACACTCACCTTATTTTGTATCATCGCAAATGAGTGAAAGATTCCCGCAGCGACGTTAAACTCCATATTCACTCACTCACTCACCTTATTTTGTCAATTAAATAATAATAATAATAGGCCACTTATAATGCGCCAAATCCACCCCCTAAGGCATGCTCTAAGTGCCACATTATTATCCCCGGTCAATGGATCATTGTACACTCAGTGTTCCTTCTCAACTCCCTGAGCTTATTGTATATGTTCTCCGATTCAGATCCAGTAATGAACAGAATATGGAAGTTGTACATCAACCCACCACTCCTATCAGGTATGTTTATAAGTTTACGTACCATCTCGGTGTTTTAATTTTTCATTATTCACTTCAGTTGACATGTTACATTGTACAAAAAGTTATTCATTGATTGATGCATGAAATGAAGACAAATTCCTTTTCATTGTTTCAGAACTGCACTGAACACTGTTCAACAACTCAAATCAATATTAGGCAACGCCAGTGACAAGCCCAGCGACGAACTAAATAAATATTTCAAGGTGAGTTCATGTTTGTCATAATTTCAGTAACGGAAGATTATTTCAGAAATTATTGAAAACACTGAAACATTTCCCATTTTGAAATATTTGTATCGTGGACATTTCCCATTATACAGTGTTTGTATCGTGGACATTTCCCATTATACAGTGTTTGTATCACTGACATTTCCCATTACGTATGCAGTGTTTGTATCACAGAAATTTCCCATTATGCAGTGTTTGTATCACGGACATTTCTCATTACGTATGCAATGTTTGTATCACGGACATTTCCCATTATGCAGTGTTTGTATCGTGTCCATAAAACGTAAAGTGTAAAACTGATGACATGGCTCTTGTGGGTTTTCCTCCCACCTTAAACATACCGTATTGCTAAACAATACTCGCAAATGAGCTAGATATTAACAAGAGATATAAGCTGAAATACACTCCCAGAAATAATAAGGGAATTGTGCATTACCTTTCCTTGTAATGAGGGGGGTGGGAGGATATTGCTGAGAAACTTTGATGTAAAGAAAAATATTGCGGATATTGCTGAGAAACTGATGTAAAAAAGGGGAAAAAATAACAATACAACAAATTACTGTAAATCATAAAACTTTAGCGTCATTACAGTAAATAAAAAATTTAAATGATAATCTTTTAATTTTATTGCCAGAGCTGTTCCACTGATCCAACGATCGCTGTGGCCAAGAGATTGAAGGAACTCCGTGCGGAATTTACTACCAAATTCTTAGAGTTCTCTAAATCCAATGAGACGACGATAGCAGATCAGCGATTCACCATGGCGTTAAAACTATACTTCCGGATCATGGAATCGATGTTACATTTGGTAAGAAAATTCCCCAATGTTGTGATTGGAGTTCAGTGTTTAAGACAAGGTAGGACGTAAAATGTTAAATTTCAAGTTATTTATGATTTTAATCCATCATTGCATAAGAAGTGGTCAATAATATTTAATAACAGTTACCTCCCCTGTTTATGACATCGGTCTCGGAATCTCAGGATTTTCAAACACTGGTAGATTATAGATTTCTAAAGGATGAATACTTCAATAGCAAAATGTTTTGCTTATACATTATGTTTATTTTATTTTAATTATTTTTCAGGAGCATGAGAGGCTTTCCACGAACGACTTCAGCACATTACTTTGTTCCGACTGTTTTCATCGTTCTTTACTCGCTGCCTCAGTGGAACTCGTTCTCATGACGTACGGACTCTCACGTGAGTAATGAGTTACTGTTGCAAGCATGTTACTATTGATATACAGGACTCCAAACTAACATTCTAAGTTACTTGCAGGCAGGGCAAGATACTGCAAATAGCAAATGGGAAAAAGTATGTTGCTATTTAACTTGCACCTGTATGTCAAGCTTATGTTATATTATCATCGACTCATAGTACTATTGACTCACATGATGTTACTATTCACACACACACACACACACACACACACACACACACATGCACGCACACACGATTCTACACAATACAGTGCTCCCTCGATATAACACCCTTCGATGCACCGCGGATTCGGATACAATGTGGACCCCATTTTAAAAAAAAAAAAAATTTTTCTCCAGTTATATTCGTTGATATAACGCGGGTGGCATGTCATGGACCCCAACTTCAGCGCTATATCGAGGGAGCACTGTACTATTCACACCTGATCGTAGCCTATGGGCGAGATATTCCCGCTGCAACGTAAAGCATTAATTCAATCAATAATTCAAACTTGTGCTACTTTTCCAATTCCAGGTTGTCCGTCCGCTTGCGATCCTACGTCCGAGGGATTGCCATTTTCGTTTCCGTGGGTACTAGAAGTATTCCACCTCGAGGCTTTTGACTTCTTCAAGGTTCTGGAAAGTTACATCAAGGCAGAGCCGAGACTAACTAGAGAAATTGTAAAGGTAGCTTCCCATTGGTCGATTAGTTACTACACAGTTGTCATGAAATGGCGTCCATTGGTGTGTAAAAAAACAAACACTTTAACTATGTTATTATTAAAGACAGTACTGTTCAGACAATGTATTTTTCTGTCAAAGGATGTTTAATTAGGAAAGGGTTGGAATGAATAAAACAATATGGTTAATAATAAGTAAATAAATGCAAACTGGATGCCATAGATGTAAACATAGGGTGCTTTTATATTGTGATACCTAATATTATTGCCAACACAGATTAATCGTTGCATGAATAGTAGATTCAAAGATTCCTGTAGCGATGATAAGCAACAACCCTACTCAAATGCAGACAGACAACTGCGAGACAACCATAACGGATCCAAATTTTGACTGTGGCATTCTTATTTTGTTGTTTCAGCATTTGCAGTGGGTCGAGCATATGATTTTGGAGAGTATTGCGTGGAAAGAGGTAATTGTTTATCCAAATATTCCTGCCCTGTATGTGGGTCTATTCTACATATTCCTGACTTGTACATGTCGCATTATCGATGTTGTGGGTTTCCTCAAGCCATAAATAAATGTTAAAGTGGCTCTAATCCCAATTTAAAATCTTTTTTTTTTTAAATAAAATAAAAATAATAAAAATGCACCGTTCCAGGGCTCGTCACTGTACCATGCCATCCAGAGTTCGGATGCAGTCGTGACCCGCCCGCCATCGCCCACGTCATCTCCGTCCAATCAGGAGCCGGCCAGCTCCTCCAAGACGGCCGCTGATATGTACGTACCACAAATAATCCGTAGTTAATTCAACAGTGAGAGCTATGAGAATTAATTCAGCAGTGACAGGGTTAATTCAGCAGTGACAGTGTTAAGTCATTGAGAGCTCGGAGGGTTACTTCAGCGAGAGCTCGGGGTTATGTTTAAATTAGCAGCAATGGTGTTAATTTAGCAGGGATAGCTTGGAGCATTAATTCAGCAGCAACAGGGTTAATTCAGCAGGGACATATTGTTAAATCTGCAGCAAGAGGGTTAATTCAGCGGCAAGACCTCTGAGAGTTAGTTCAGCAGTGAAAGGGTTGTCATTATTGGATTTTGTTGCAGGTTTTTGTCACCTATGAACTCAAGTGGTATTCTGCCACCCACCCCCACCAAATCTGGTGGGTCAGAGTCCGACCAGCGCCACACCCCCAACAAGGACGGTGGCCCCACTTCAGAAAGGGCCGCCCCCAGACGATCTCAGTCCCTCAACCTCTTCTTCAGCAAAGGTAGACTATGGGTTTACATCAGCTTTGTTTTCTAGAATTTATTTGACCCTGTTTTCATTATCTCATTTGGGGTCACTATTTGATGAGGCCAAGTAATAAAAATTTTAATTTGTTTTAGCAATTACTTCTCCCAACACAAAATGATTTTGTTGTCAATGAAAAATAAAAAATATCAAAAACCATTGGGACAATGTAGCTTGTTTCTCAATATACTTGTGTAGACAAATCAAATGTAATTTTTTTTCACGTAAATACGTTTGATCACAAAATGTAAAACACCTGCGGTTATATGGTATGACTTTATGGCTCTTTGAAAAAACATGTAACATTTTATTTCAGTGGGTCATGTTGGGTATGAAAAAATGAAGAAGTTATGCACTTTGCTTGGAGTGACACGTGATGTGGTAAGTGTTCACATGAAATTTTCAAATAAAAGATCAATTTTCCATTGATAATAGTGTTGCATATTTAAAGATATTTAAAGATCCATTAACACTATATTCAGATTTTTTATCTAGTATTCGTATTCCTAATTGTTCACATGAAATTTCAATTACTTTATCCATTTTACGCAAATCGTAACTTTGCATATATTTTTTTTAAATTCCATTAGTGCTGTGTTCAGATTTGTACCTAGTATTCGTTAGTATAATTCTCAAGCATTGCTTGGTGAAGATTTTCGTGTAGTACTTTCGATGAATATTTTCACCAGTATTCCGCGATATAAAACATGTTTCGTTGTAGTTTCAGCATAAGATTATAAAACATATATTTCATATTATTATTTCAGCAACACAAGATATGGACGTGTTTGGAGTACTGCTTTAACCACAAGCCAGGATTGTTGAAGAACAGACATATTGACCAGGTAAGACTGAACTTTTAAAAACCATGTTAACCCTTTCCCTGCTGGATTATGGACAGGCACTGCTCTTTATGGCATATCTGACTGCCTCCAGCATGGAGAGGGTTAATCTAATAGATATCTTTTATGCAGAATCTCACTGTATTACCATCAAGAAATCATTAAGTTGTGTCCTGCATTATTGTGAAAAATGTATCCAACCCTACAAGAGATTGTGCCAACATTTTATTTTTAAATTTTGGCAAAAAGATTCCATTTTTACATTCAATGTAATTATTATTCCGTTTCTTGTCACTTTACTTTTTTTCTTTTGCTAGAGCCTGTTAGCGGTAATACATGTTTAGATAAATTTGTTATATTTAAATGTTTACCTGACAAACATCTTTTCATTTGAGTGGGATACTATTATTACTACTGTTTTATTTCCATTTTCAGATAATCATGTGTTCACTGTATGGAATATGCAAGGTCACGGAGCGAGAGGTCAAGTTCAAGACGATAGTTCAGATGTACCGCTCACTGCCAAACGTGGACCAGGTTGTACGTTTGACTGGGAGTTGTCTCCCTTTTTAACAATTATTTTCGGTGTTGGTACATTTGTAGACTGTTTACTTTATTTTTGTAATGGTTTGTAATTTAGAACCAAATATTCAGGAGTGCAATGGTAGATTGTCCCGACTAGAACAACCAAATATCACGACAGAAAGTGTACATGGAAGTTCGAATTGCTGAAGGCGAGTTAACTTGCCTGATCACATGCAGAAATAGAACAGTTTGATTTTATTCAGCAGGGAGAAGGTTAAACATTGACCTTTGCTAATGCCTTCATATGCAGTTGATGCTGCAAGATCATCGTCGCATATGGGTGAAAGATTCCCACAGCGACGTTAAACTCTATATTCACTCACTCACTGCAAGATCAATCCACGTCAAATAACATTACAGCCCTACAGCATATAATTCTTGTGTTACTGTTAAATATAGCTGCTTGTGTTCTTCTTCCAGGCGTATAAGAACGTATTCATCAAAGGCAACGACTACGACTCGATCATCGGATTCTACAACAAAGTGTTCATGCAGAACATGAAGTCGTACATTCTACAGTTCTCAAACAACAAAACTATGGTAAGGAAAACAGCCAGAAATAATGATCTCACAATAGTGTGAAAATTAGTTTTAGGCATATTGAGCATCACCCATGTGCAAACCCTTGACAAAAAAATATTTTAAATTCAATCGGATACATTCTTTGGAAGATATTAAATAAAACAAAAGTGAGTGTTTCTATTTTTAAGTTGCTTCCTAACTTTCAAATGCGATTTACTCAGTATTGGGTAAATTGGAGATAAGGTGTTCTGGCTCTAACCCCTTGAATTGTATGTTTGTCGTTTTATGAGGAACTAACCGTTATGTATACATTTTGCACAGACACTAATGCATTCATTCATTCCTTTGTGTACTCATATGTATTCTTTTTGCAGACACCTACACTTTCACCAGTCCCAAAGCAGTGTGGAAATACGGTCTCGCCGGTCTACAGGTACGTTCTTCTGCGTCGTCTTCCACCAGCTGCGCTCCTGCATCGATCACATGACTGAAATATTCCTGCAGCAAAGGATTGTTTTGTGCTAATTCTTTCACCAGTGAATAATAAAAAATAATTAAAATAATTGGCATGAAATCGCTTTTATCACTTACGATTATTTATTTATTTATTTTTTTGTCACCAGCGTTCCAGGCAGGAGGAAGTTCTTCGTGTCACCGTTGAAGGAGACGCCGTTCAAGCCGCCGCCATCTCCCAGTCAGCTGACCCCTCGCAGTCGTCTGCTGTACAGCTTTGGAGAGGGTCTCGGGGTGAGTACAGGTGACGCTAGAGAGGACGCGCCCATGCATGCACTCACAGGGTTAGGATAGTCGGTGGGGCAGGTGGTAGTGCAGTGGTAGAACGTTGAGACTTCTGAACCAAATGGGCCCAAGTTCCAATCCAGGCCCAGCATCAATGTTTGCGAAAATTATATTTCTGATGCGATATTGATAGGATGCGCTATCTGTCGAGTGGCAATGCAGATGTCATCCTTGGTTTTGTCAGTACCAGTCGGTGCTTGCAGGTTTACTGCAACATTCAGCGCTATGTATGTTGCGGGTTTCTTCATGCCCTAAGCTGACAAGTCGTGATATCTGTGAAAGAATCTGGAAAGCTACTTCTAAACCCAAATTTTAAAAATAAAATAAAAATAAAAATGGCGCCGGAGAGGAAACGCCCATACACACGCGAGCAGAGTTTACATCCTGCTAAAAATATTATCCGAGGATGGGTATTATCACAATGGTGGTTCATTCAGTACAAAGGCTAGGAATAGAGGTAATGAATGGATGAATTATTGTTTTACGTCACGGCGGGAATCTTTCACCCATAAGTGACGAAATAAAGGTAATAGCACAGTGTTTAATCGTCAGACTTGGGGAGCCAAAGGTCCCGAGTTCAAATCTTTACTATGGACCTGGCATCAACATCTTTAGGTTATCTTGATTGAAGGCAACAAACACTAAGGTGGTGTTCCATTGACAGTGTTGGACGCACATTCTGGACAGGCGACTGCTCCTTTCTAGCTGTTCTGTCTGTACCTTCCATCCAACGCGTGCGGTGTTGATCCTTGGTACAAATGTGTCGGAAAGAAAGTACGGACAGGACAATGGAACACCACCTAAGTTAACGTAGAGTGATGATAGTTAGCTCAGACTCCCGACTTTGAATTCTGTCAACAAGATAGTAGAAGGAATATACTCCCAAGGATGAGTGGGTGCTAGCGCAGTGGCAAGATCGTCTGAATTTTGAACCGAATGTCCCAAGTTCGAAACTCACCCCTGGGGCCTGAAATCTGTAGAAGTTGGCAGCATCCAAAACTACATTTCCAAAAAATAACATCTGCTGTATTCCTATGGGTGAAAGATTCACGCTGTGACGTAAAACAATAATTCATTCATTCATTCAATTTTTTTAAAAACATTTTGTTTGTTGTTTTTTTCCCAGGCATCTCAGAAACTCCGGACCATCACGGAGACCGTGTCTGCTTTCGGACGACCTTCACCTGGGATAAAGACTCCGAAGAGTTTGAAGCGTCTGCACTTTGATCATGTGTCGGGCGATGATGATGAGTATGTAGTCTTTTGTCTCACGAGCAGACCAATCTATGGCGAAATGCCCCAAAAGTGAAAATAGTAACTAACGGTAGTCACCCTTCCAAACATGTTTGAAAAACATACTAATGCTTTTTGCACCGTCTGTTTTACAATGTAAACTGAAGAAATCTCCAGCAGTCAAAGGTTAAGATAGATACCAATGTGAGATAACTCTAGTAGATACTAATGTGAGATAACTCTAGTAGATACCAATGGGAGATAACTCTAGTATGCCCTTCTTCCTTACAGGTCCGTTCCCGACAAAATGCCGAAGATTATTAAGAAGCTTCCTGTTGACGTCTCTCCTCACAAGATGCCACCACAGAATTCGTAAGTTTTCTTCTCAAAGCTTACAAACATCATCTTTGTATTGTTCAGTCTCGGGGTCGTAGTATTATTATGCTTTGTCGAAATAGCCAATAATTTGTTGTGACCATTTTTTAAGGATAAAAATAATAATTCCTCGGCAGCGAACATGTTAAAGTGACAAGATAATCTTTGTGTGCAATATTATGTTTTAATTTTAAAAGTAAATGTTGGCGCGAGTGGTAAATATATGGAGGTGGTGGGTGAGGTGGTGAATGATGATCTTGCCTTAACTGCCTGTTTAAAGACAGGAACCAGTCTCCGAGGCCTTATGAAAGCTCCTGTTTGATTGGCTATCTAGTAACTTCTTGTTATTGTTCCTGAAAGGTCATTTTCACTAATACTCCTACTGGGAATCTTTTAATGTGAAAGATTAACAAAAGCTAATTTTCAATTTATGTTTAATTAGATTGTTGTCAGACCATTTAAAAAATGTAATGTTTGTTTACAGCATGGATGTTAAAGCGTCGGACTGCAGCTAACATGGAATCCAAAGCAGAAGATTTATCAGATTAGATCGCTAATTAAATTATGAAGCTGATATTATTCAACAACAGTATTGTAAATTACTTACATGAAATGTCAGAAATACGTGGATTGTACGCAAGTTTGGAAATGTTGTGACGGTCCACTATGTGCACAGATTCACTGGTGAGTTCACTATGTTGGATCGTCGCGTATGGGTGAAAGGTTTCCACTGCGACATTGCCCAACAAATCACATGCTTACTGCATTGGAGAATTGCTCCGGCGCGACAAACTTGAAGACGTTTAGATGGGAGGGAACAAACCTACTTTCAGCAAATTCTCAGTCAATGTGTTAAAATATATTTTGTTTCTAATAGGCTCGTGAATGGGATTTTCGTAGACATGTTTCTATCTTTAGTTTTGGTATCTATGAAAGGTCGGGTGAAATAGAATTTACACTCTCCCTGCTGGATTAGGCACAGGCACTGCTCTTTAGGGCATATCCGCTTGCCTTCAGCATGAAGAGGGTTACGGAAATTCAGGTGATTGAGAGTACTGGGTCGGTATGGTCTATTCACCAGAATTTAACCCACCTTCTGGGTTACATTCGTGAGAAATATGCGGTACTACGAGAGTCGTAACCACAATAGTTGAGCCCAGTCAATGTTCAAAATTACCGCTGGAATCTTACTGGCTTGAATAATGATACAAATAACAAATGTTTACAGAAAAACACACACATTTCTACTGGCTCTTAGGATACCTTTAGCATTGGGAGAAATGGCCCGAGCCAGCGGTAATTTCGACCTATGATTACCGTACACATCCCAGTAATACACTTTTCAATGTAGAACACGAATGTTGTATTAGTCTACGAGACATTAAAATATGCCTCTACCTCATGTCCACTCGTGAACTGTTTCACGAATGGGTTGTAGGTTATAAACCACCAATTAAAATCCCATAGACGACAGTGTTAACGTATTTATGCATAACTACTGATTCAGTGATT
>JAVCKZ010097602.1:0-11216 GCA_034780755.1 Lepetodrilus elevatus | reverse complement strand
ACTACTGGTATTTGTTATCAACAGTGTTACTCATTGGAAGATAGAGTTATATGAAAAATATATTTTTGAAATATTGACAAGCTCGTTAAAATTTTATGTCGCTAATACGTCGATAATCCGCCGGTCGTTAAAGTTCAATGACGCTAAAGTTTTATGATTTACAGTACTGTATATATTATGTTTGCTCTTGGTTTGGACAGCACATATCTTCATCTACCGCATTCGTATGAAATTATTTTCGTTAATTGTGATCGCCTATGGGTGAAACATTCCCGCTGCAACATAAAGCATTATTTCATTCATTCGTTGGAAATTACAATCGTTGAACAAACAAAAAATCTGAATTTGCTGCGGGACAAAAAACATCTGTGGTCATATTCTGGTTCATCGTCTATGGGTGAAACATTCCCGTTGCAACGTAAAGCATTATTTAATTCATTTGTTGGAAATTACAATCGTTGAAAAAATATCTGAATTTTTTCGCAGGACAAAAAACATCTGTGGTCGTATCCTGGTTCGGGGCAAGGAGCGGAACCTGCGACTGTTCCGGAAGATGTCGTGCTACATCATGCAGGACGACCACCTGCTGCCCCACATGTCTGTCAACGAGTCCATGATGTGCTCCGCCAATCTCAAGCTCAGCGAGAGCATGCCGGGCTACGAAAAACAGGAAATGGTAAGAATGCTGGGAAGGGAGACGCTCAAACATGCTGCAGTCTTTGAGCGAGTTTGATCTTAGCTGACGTTCCTTTCAGAGAGTTTGGAGTAGTCCGAACAGACAATTTTGTCAATGGAATGTCTTACAGGTTTACTGCAACATTCAGCACTACGGATGTTGCAGGTTTCCTCCTGCCATAAACTGACAAGCCGTGATATGAGTGAAGCAGGATTAGAACTTAACTTTAAAACATACTCACCCGAATAATGATATAAATAACAAAACATGAAATTTCTACTAGCCCGTGGGATACATTAACATTAGGAGAAATGGATCGGGCCGCCAGGTGAGTGGGAACTTCTATCCCTGACGAAGGAATTTTGAAAGCGCCTCAAAACCCCAATTAAAAAAACCCAAAAAGAACAACACATATACGATATGCTGACAATGTATCTCTGTGTATGCAGGTTGATGACATCTTGGACACACTTGGCCTGACTGAGGCGAAGAAGACGCGCACACTCAACCTGTCCGGCGGGCAGAGGAAACGCCTCTCCATCGCTCTGGAGCTGGTTAACAACCCTCCAGTCATGTTCTTTGACGAGCCCACTAGGTATAAACAACCCTCCACTAATGTTCTTTGACGAGCCCACTAGGTATAAACAACCCTCCACTAATGTTCTTTGATGAGCACGTGTATTTTATGAATTTATTGATACATGTCAAAGTAAAGTTTAAGTGTATTTCTGATATATACTTGTCACAAATGGGTGGCAGATTCCCGCAGCTACGTTTAAACTCCATATTCACTCACTCAATCTGATATATACCTATTACTTCCCCTGAAAAGCACCTACACTGAGAACAATAGAAAGCATGGCAACAAGACCAGAAGCCGGGTATAATGTACAGTGTTTGTTCATCTTATGTCTGCAGTGGTCTGGACAGCGCATCGTGTTTCCAGTGTGTCTCTCTGCTCAAGTCCCTGGCAGCTGGGGGCAGGACGATAATCTGTACCATCCACCAGCCCAGTGCCAAACTCTTCGAGATGTTTGACCACGTGAGTGAATCGTGTCAATGTCTTTATTTCTTTTCTTTTCTTTTCTTTTCTTTTCTTTTCTTTTCTTTTCTTTTCTTTTTTTCTTTTCTTTTCTTTTCTTTCTTTCTTTCTTTCTTTCTTTTCTTTCTTTCTTTCTTTGAATTAATTTATTTTTATTTCTTTGTCTTTTCATTCATTCGTAGCTTCATTTTCATTCATTTGCAACTTGTCTCATTTCCTTCACGTGTTTCAGCTGTACATGTTGGCAGAAGGCCAGTGCGTGTACCGAGGCAGTATTCCTGCACTACTGCCGTACTTCGAGTCCCAGGGCATGCGCTGTCCCAACTACCACAACCCAGCAGACTACGGTGAGTAAACATCCTGTCATTCGACAATTTCTGTTCACCATTCTTGATACATATTCATGTGAAATGAGCTAAATATCAAAAGGAGGCCTTCCCCGCATCTCAAGGTCATGGCTGATCTTTGTTTTTCATGCGTGGGTGAAATATTACTACAGCTAAGTAAAATATTAAATTTTATCAATCAATATGGTATATTTAAATGTTTAATTTTTATACATATATTAATTGTATTTTTAGCACTTTTTATGGGAGGCATAAGTTAATAATAATTTATTTGCATGCATTTTGAATTAATTCTTGAGTTTAATGAGAGGTAATTGTCTTGTTAATAATAATTCATTTGTATGTGTTTTAATATGAATGAATGAATTAGTATTGTCAGTTATGGAGGTGACAACAAGCTTCAGTGTCTGATTTTACTGCGAGACATATGTTAATATAATAATAATAATTAATTTGTATATATTGTAAAATTAATTCTTGTCTTTAATGAGAGGCATAAGCGAATAATACTTCATTTGTATGTGTTTTAGAATGAATTAATTAATGTTGTCAGTGATGGAGGTGACGGTAGGGGAGTACGGAGACGACAAGGTTCAGCGTCTGGTGATGGCGCTCAAGACCGGCAAGTGCGACCCCTTCCAGGTCGAGTTCAACACCAAATACAACGCGTCGCGAACTCCGACCCCGACCCCAGCCTCCACTCCAGTGGACGTCACGCCACCGCCAAGTCTGCACTCTGAGGAACATCGCCACGACGAGAAGAAGAAACTCATGGCCAACGGATGCTGTAATGGGTTTTCTAACGGGCACGGACCTATCGTCACCAAGGGCGCCAACGGAATTTGTATCAGCGGAGTGCCTAAATCCGAGGTGCGTCAATAATTCACTATACATAAATGTCCCGTCTTCTCTTCTGTGTTAGCCTAGCTGGTGATTATTTAATGTACGATGTTTACGTTGTTCAGCTCATGTATTGTTGTCACCAATGCCACTTAAAAAATTAAGTCGTTATTAATTTTTCGGATGTCTTGTTTCAGATATTGGTAGGGTGAATTCTTTTAGGTCGTGTGTGTTATGAATTTTTCAAAATATACATCAAGCCTTTACTTGGTGGATCTATTTTCATTAATTAAATATTCTTAAAAGCATGTCTAAGCCCCAACCAATACATAGTACCGTCATTGTAACATGCATGAAGTCAGACCAATTTCATTTTAGTAAAGGAATCTGATAAGGGATTATTATACTAATTTTGGAATCAGTAGATGTGAATTTGTGGTTCTCATACTTCCCATCTGTCACATTTCTGTGAGTATTTCAGACTATTTTTACTTAATTTGCTCTAAGCTGGAGATGCCATAGTTAATCATTATAAAGAGAAACAGAATGCACACTCTGTACACAAGGCTGGACCTTTTCACAAGGGAAATAACTCTGATTATCAAATGCACATTCTGAACATTGTCAACGTACCTTGTAGACCTCTACACTCTGTGGCATTATTAGATATTAGATAGGCATGTTCATAGCATATATCTAGCATAATTTAGTATTTCTGTCAAGTTTTCACTGTTGTAGTGCTTTCTCAACTTAATCATGCAAATTTTATGTCTTGTTGATTGTTTTCAGCAGTCCGATTCATCTGAGGTTTGTAATATTACTATGACACTGTAGTGCTAGTATGGACATTAGTGTTGGTACTAATATTGGTAAAGAATTTTACTCCAATCTGTGGCAGTGGACGTGCCAAATTTCCTTTATATTGCTGATATATATACTATTCAAAAGCCATGGAAATATAAGAAATGCTTGTAAATTTTATTCAAATTATATTTTTATTTTCATCAAAGTTTATGAAAGGTTCCTGCCATGTCTTATATTTTCTGACATTTTGACCTGTGTGAAATGGTAGCATTTATTTCATAATGAAACAAAATTATTAATTTGGTTTCCGGCAAACACAAGTGACTTTTTCAGATTTAAAAAACATTCATTTTGGAAGTATTTAAGTATGTTTTTCCAAAACATTTGCCTGTAAGGAATATTTGAGACACCATTGAATACTGTCACAAGTTTTGTGGAGTTACTACATTGTGTGTATATAGGAGAATGGATTAGGAAAGTATTTTTGAGAACATTAAATGTATTTCCATGGTACCTGTAAGTATACTCTCTATGCACATGTACATATTCCATTAACTATATATGGACAATGCTTTGAAGTTACTGTTGAGCATGATGAGTCTTTGCTGTGGTGTTGGTGGCGTTCTGTCTTTCGTTGTAGATATTTGTGGCAGTTGTAGCATGCAAATGATGATAACCTTCCTTGGTTCAGACTTTGCTTTCATAAAATAATCTTCAGTTTTGCATGAGTATTCATGCCAAATGGTGTGTCAATGATGTGCCAATGATGTGCCAATGATGTGTCAATGGTGTGTCAATGGTGTGCCAATGGTGTGCCACTTGTGTGCCAATCTTTCGCCAATTCTGTGGAACAGATAAGTTATCCACAGCCTTGAACAGCTGCACCTTGTAGACATGTTGCAGTTTTTTTAACTGCTTAAGTTCATTAACCCTCTCCCTGCTGAAGGCAACTGAAGATGCCCTAAAGAGCAGTGTCTGTGCCTAATCCAGCATGGAGAGGGTTAAGAGAGATGTATTGGTTATTATTGGATATTTATTTTCTTATTAATTTTTGTATTTTTATTTTATTGAAGAGATAGTTAAAATACTTCTTCAAATAATTCTTCTTCATGGTTTATTATTTTTATAGTAGTATTTCCAAAACACTTATATTACGCAGACGCAAATTACGCGCAAATAAAATTGAATTATTCGCAGGAATGAAATTACGAGCATTTGCAAAAAAAAATAACACTGGTAAACCCCCCTTCCCCCAAATCCAAAATTAATTTGAGCTGTCTGATTGGTTGACCTTTTAAGTTATGTTAATTATTATTGACTGTGACCTCAATTCCAAATATGACCTTTCAAATAGCAGATTCTCCTAGGGTTGCATAGCACAGTTTATTTTTATCAACTGTAACTATGTTTTACACATATTCCATTGTTTGTGCCATAGTGTTTTTGTATGTTAAGTATATATGGGTCATATTTTCTTCCAAATGTAGTGGGTTCTGTGCAGTTTAATTGCAATCTAAAAATATATCACAGTAGCATGCGATTTGAGGATGAACACAAATAGGTGAGAAGATATACATTCTCAAGCTAATTAAATTATTTTGCTTGAGTTTATTTATCAAACAATAAAATAGTAGCCTACATATTAGATCTAGGTCGTATAGGAATTAATCTAAGTCAATATTGATTTGCATCACATAATTGCAAAACTAGGTCGAAGTTGATTACACGTTTCACCTGACAAGTGTAATACATTTTTAATACCATTATTTAATTAAATTATTGAATATTATCTTTTTTATAGTGTTCTGTATTCATTTGTATTACGTCGTACAGTTTTGCATCTGCATCACTGGTAAACTAAGGGCTTCAATTATCGTGCGGACTATAATTATGTGCAAATTTTCTTTGCACGGAAAGTAATATAATCAATGCGTAATGTTAATGTTTTACAGTATTTTAAATTAGTAGACAATTTAGTCTGCCTGTAAAATCAAAGAATTTCTTTTCACGGGTTGAAAATATATGCGAACATTATCAATCAAGAAAATGCATGTGTTAACATTGGTACTATTCGCTTCCAGCTAGATGTTTTAAGTGCTTTTGCGAGATAGCAATTTAGAAATTATACGTTTTTGTATTAACTTGGAAAACTTGTTTTGTTTCAGACATTGTATTATTAAATCGCCTTTCTATCTTCCAATGTTCACTATGACCTGTAGTTTTTTACCCTCTCGGTTAGCAAATTATCCATAGAGTTTATTGCAAAGGGTAAAAAACTAATGCAAGACTGACCAATGTGCAAGCCTATGACGAACGCTGCTTGTTCTTATCTGTCCATATATATCTTTCATTATAGCATTTCATTCTAGTAACATCATATGGTATTTGAACTGATCTGAGTCGGGATATTCATAGCTGCTGACAAAATGTGTAGTTGGAGGTTTATTTTTTATTTATTTTATTATTTTTGTGTGTGTACATGGGAGATATTAAAATTATTATTTTTACTTTTAAAAATCTTAATCGCATAGAATCTAGAAAAGTAACCAATTTCTAGATGAATTTGAACTGTAAATTTACATGATAATCAATGACCCGGTTTCTATGGTATCAAGAAATGGTGAAAAGCTTTGTTTTAAATACATATTTGGCTAGTTTGTTTCTATGGCAATAGTTTACCTTGAATAATAAATACTTTATAATAATACTTTAAAAAGCGCACCTGTTTTTTTTATTACACTTGCATTACTACATTGAGATGTATTTGTTATGATCTAACACACACACACACACACACTGAGTATTATATATCCAAGTAAATTTGGCAGGTTTCTTTTTAACATCTAGAATTAAGTCTACATTCAGTCAATTGTTTGTTCAGACATTTTCTTGCTCTTCAGATGTACCCCAATGATCTGATTATTTTTAGCCTCCTGAAAAATTGAATTCACATACCTGGCCAATTTTCACAAAATAAGTCGCTCCCATTTAAAGCCCCATGTGCATATTGAAATAGAACATATTAATTTTCTACAGTGGTAGAATGTTGGACTTCGGAGCCAAAGAATACTTGAAGAATAAGTATTTCCATGCCATTGTGATGTTATCATGTTTTTGTTTACTTCCAGGACCAGGAGATCATGTATGACCAGGAGTGCCACACGTTTGCCACCAGCTGCTTCACGCAGTTCAGAATTCTCTTCATGAGGACGTTCATATCCATCATGCGAGACGCGGTAAGACTGATCAAAGGGAGACAATTTGACCAGTGTCAGAAATTACATCCCCTTTGATTAACAATCTAGATGGAAAACATGTCGCTATGAAAAGTGAAAGATTAATTTTTAACGCTTGTTGTAAAGTATATTGCCTCAGACAACAATTAATGTCCTTCTTTGTTTGGCACTGTATAGCACAAACTCAAACATGCCCCTGTTTTTTCCCATGTTATTCATGCCGCTTGTCATTTTAAACCATACTAAAATATTTATTGTCGCATATTGGTGAAAGATTCCCACTGCGGCATAAAACAATAACTCACTCACTTTTTCATTATTGTCCTCAATTACGAATCTGGGCAAGACTGCTCCTTGGTCTGTTGGTACCAGTCTGTGCTTGCAGGTTTACTGCAACATTCAGCGCTATGAAAGTATAAACGGGAAAACAAATATTTAAAAAATATAAATAATTAAAAAGAACAATACAAATAAAATTAAAATAAATTAAAATACTGCATTATCTCCCTTGCAGACCCTGACCCGACTCCGGTTGATATCGCACCTGACTGTGGGCATTCTGATTGGCCTGCTGTACTTGGGAATCGGGAATGAGGCCAGCAAGGTGTTCAACAACGCGGGCTTTCTCTTCTTCTGTATGCTCTTCCTCATGTTCACCGCGCTCATGCCCACAGTGCTCACTTGTAAGTTGTTGTCCAGGAAATAGCATCCCAGTGAACAAATAACATTATGCAATGTTTTGTGTGAATGTTACTGAAAAAACGCAACTTTCATACATACACAATGTTATCATATGTAACATTATGTATATTCCGTTGTGTAACGTTACGTGTTTGCTGGGATATTCGAAGTTTGCATACACATACTGCTTATGTATAATAATGTTTGTTGTTGAGTAAATAGTACTGACGTAAATGATCACAGTTGTTATGTTTTTATCTTTAATCTTTCTTCTATTTTTCTATTTCTATTTTTTATCTCAATTGTATATATGACAATTCATCGTGCTCACAGAAATTCGGATGTAAGTAGTTGTTGAGATAGTAGATCATTTCCATTTTCAGTTCCCATGGAGATGGCAGTACTGCTGCGGGAACATCTCAACTACTGGTACAGTCTCAAGGCCTACTATCTGGCCAAGACCATGGCCGACATGCCCTTCCAGGTACGTCTGTCTGTCTCTGTTCTGTCTGTCTGTCCGTTCTGTGTCTGTCGATCTGTCTACCTGTCTGTCTCTGTTTTTGTTTGTGTCTCAGTGGTTTCAATAGGTGCCGGCAACCGGCAAAATTATCCGTCTATTTTGGAGTATTTCCATAATTTTGCCATCTACTTTCAATCTTGTTGATACTACTTTGTAGATGAAAGTATGATTTATGCAGGTCTTTTGCCTCTTACTTTTGCTACTCTGCCACCTACTTCAGATTCTACTGAAACCACTGGTCTCTGTGCCTGTGTCTGTCTATCTGTCTGTCCTGTTCTGTCAGTTTTGTGTCTGTCCTGTTCTGTCTGTCCTTCCCTGTCTGGCTGGCTGGCTACCTGCCCACTTATTGTAATATCTTATCTATGATAGGCATATTTGCACATAAAATGAAGGATAATGTTCTGCCCGTCTGCCAAATTTCTTCCTGCATAAATTATTAATAATAATTTTAACGACAGGTATTTCAGGGTTAACATGGATTTTCCTTCATCCATGAGTACAGCTCAATATTGTTTGAGTTGTATCCTCCCCAGGGAGTTGAGAAGGTGAAATGCGTGCACTTTGATCCATTGACCGGGGTAATACTGTAGTGCTATGAGCGCAATATAAATGTTCACATTATTATTATTATATTATTTTCATTTGCAGATCATATTTCCTCTGGTGTACGGCTCGATAGTTTACTGGATGACGGCTCAACCCAATGACTTCGTCCGGTTTGTTATGTTCCTGACGCTGTCCATACAGACGTCCCTGGTGGCGCAGTCCCTCGGTCTGCTGGTGGGAGCCGCTACGTCTCTGCAGGTATTGATTGACAGATTGTCACTTTGGACCCGTATTAACCCCCTCCATGCTGAAGATGTTCGCAAATGGGTGAAAGATTCCCGCTAAGCTCCATAATCACTCACTCACACCCATGCTAAAGGCAACTGGAGATGTCCTCAATAGCTGTCTGTGCCTAGACCAGCAGGGAGAGGGTTAAATAATAAAATGTAACAATGAGTGATCATAGAATGCTCGTACTGATATCTGCCATAAGTCGGTAAGAGTGTCGGAATAGCAATCTAGGCTTTAAAAAAAAGAGAGTATACTTTAACCCTCTCCCTGCTGAAGGCAACCGGAGATGCCCTAATGAGCAGTGCTTTTGCCTAATCCAGCAGGGAGAGGGTTAAGCAGCTTTGTGGTTAGTAGTTGTTTTGAACTCTTTTAACAGCTGTATCCGGAAATATGTTATAGTACCAAAACAGACTCTACCTACATCAAGGCCAGCAAACAGAAATAGGACCGTTATAGCATTTACCAATGTACTAGAGCCACAGGCCAGTAAACACACCAGGAAAACCAGAACATTTCTCTCGGTGCACCAGAAGCTGGATTAGCAAAAGCACTACTTATTAGGGCATCTCCGATTGCCTTCAGCAGGGAGAGGGTTAACTCTTTGAATGGCTGTACTGTTCCAGATTAGGTATGCACCACAAATTAATGCATGTTAATACACTTTGACCATGAAGCCACACACTATTTGAATATTGAATGCATTTGCAATCACTGATTGGTTGTTAAAACTGGACCAGAAAATGGACACATATTTATCAGCATTCTCACTTCCAAGTAGCAAGTCAGTATTATTAATTAATATTCCGTGGATCTTCTGCAAGACATGTGATAGGTATTGCCATTAATGTTTCCACTAACTACTACTCTGGGACATCTTCGAAGCAGCCTTCGCTTCGATTGACGTTGATGACCATTGATGCCCTGTCGGCTACAATGACCCCTCCCTAAGTTGAAGCGCCCCGGAAATAATCCCCAATTATGGACTTTTATCAAATTCCCCATTGGAAAATATCCCCGGTTATTGGGTTTATGAAATTTTGCACTAGTTTTTACATCCTGCTTGATGTTTCCAAGAGAGTTCCTTTATGGTTTCCAAATTGTTTTTAGTATGTTGAGTATCTGTTGAGTGGGCTACTTCACTGAGTTATGTTGCAAGCTAATAATTGGTAATTAAATTGATGAAATCCAATTTTCAGTGGGATGATATTGACAAGTTTTCGCGATTCCAATTAGGGCCATAATGAATATCATCTGCAGTTATTTCGCAATATCATTATGTATTTGTTATTTACATATTAATATTACCTCCTGTTAACAATAATCATTTCAGTATTTAATGCATTGAGTCGGGTATGGTCAATTTCTCATGGTATTGTTCACAAACTTTGAAATATACGGTACCAAGGACAGTCATCCTTTTAAATAACAGATAATTTGAAACTTTCCTTAGAAAGTTGTTGAAAGAAAACGTAATGGGTTTGAAGATAAACAATCTAGTTGTTTAAAGTCCACATGTTTTGAGGAAAAGCAAACTTTGATGCTGTCTAATATCTGCTGATCTTCAAAGCAGAGTTAATTTGTATTCGAATGACATTTGAGTGACAATTCTACAGATACGACCGATCTTTTCATGATATTGAACAGAGCGAAATTTAGTCTTGAAGGGAATTCTTGAACTTTGTGTGTACGCTGTCAGGGGACCTGATGCTTGATGCGTCCGACTAATTGTCTCAAACTCGTGTTATTCCCTTGCCAGTTATATAAACTACGTTTCTGTATTTCTGGTGTTCACGCAGTTGATTGCACGTTCTCACCCATTTAACCGCAAAATAGAGAATATTGAAATATGTATTGTTTTTCTTACCGCATTATTTTCAAAGATTCTAGAAAGCGATTCTAAACGCTAATTTAAAAAATATATATATATAAAATAAATACAGCATTATTTGTTGGTTACATGTTCTATGAAGTTTTAAAATGTTACCTTTATATGAAAATTATCAAATATACATTTTTAAATCAATATATAAAATATATAAAATATGCTGTTATATAAAATGACTAAGATATATTTTCCTGCAGGTTCTGAAAAATAACTAAATGGTTTGAGTAATTTGAGTGTTTTACCTAAATAGAATAGATATAAGGAACATCACAAGTGATGTTTTGCATAGTACAATAATGGAATATGTTTATCATGGGAGATAAGCCCAGTTATTGTAATTTCTTACAC
>JAVCKZ010097591.1:0-11217 GCA_034780755.1 Lepetodrilus elevatus | reverse complement strand
ACCACCCATTAACTGCACGTGCTTCACGATGTGTTCGTGGAAATGCATACTGTGCAGGCGGAGGTCAGCTATTGCACGAGCTACACGTGAGTAAGTGATCATTGGAAATTGAGGGTCCCTATGAGGGCCTACCATTTCCAATATTAATTTTGGAAAACTATCTATTTTAGTTGTATTTGGTCGCTAGGTGTACAACGCAAATGATGGATGTGTGCAATTTTATAAAATATATATTAATTCACAATAATGCAGATGGAGTGTCTGCTGTTTCTAGACTATAGACTATAGACATGATAGAAATAACACTTCCTACGTACTCAGACACTTCAGATGACATTGTCAGATATTGAAACTACAACCTTTGAGCAAGCTATTACCCTTACAACCAAAGATGATAATAACTTTGAAGAAAAATAACTATACCTACTTTCTGATCATAATAAATTCCTTTTAACTATTTAACACTGGCATTTTATCTTTTAAGGATTAATACTGGGTACCTCAATATCATAGATTATGAAACCCAGAGACTACAAAACGTATTTGAGTAATTATCATGATTATATGAACTCATGCTCAACTCAAGGTTTTGTTCACAAATCCCAATATTAAATTTGAGCTTGAACATGAAATGCGTTTACAACCCACTTTTCTAAATTCAGATTCATACTAGAGTCCTGTTCAGAAAGGCGAGTTTACGAGAGTATATTGTGTGACGTCACATATGAAAGATGAAGGTTTCCAAAGCAATTTCATGAATGTACTTTCGCCCTCCTGAACAGGCCTCTGTATGCACATACAAGATCAGCGATATAAACTAACTTAAAAATTTACTAGCACGATTGGTGATACAAAATAAGAATTGTTATGAATTTCTACTAGCTAAGGGATGGGGAGAAATGGCCTGGGCTAGTGTTAATTTCGATCCCAGTAATATCCTTTCTGGACATTAGCAATCTTATCCTGACAAGCACCCTGCCAGAGACCCCCTACAGTGTCCTATCTCTGCCCCTAATTGGCCCTGCCATGCTCTAGACTAAGGCAATAAATTAAATATGTAAACAGGCCTTCAGGGATTGCCCTAGCCAGTACATTTTGGGAGTCATCATGACCCACAATGTTTTAGTGGGGGTCATTCATGTATTTTGGAGAGTCAATGACAAATTGACAATCACGTGATTGACTATTAATACACATGGGTTTTCCAGTGCTAACAAATATGCGATACCAGCTGGATACTGATGACCCAAATTCTATCGGTTTATTCTTAGCTGAAGTATGAAGGAAGCGACTTGTCAACGTTCCCTTTAGAAAGTATTCACTATTATGCACAAATATTGACAACTTTGCATCAAATCGACGCATAGAAAATGATAGCCCGCATATTTTCACAAAAATGGGAGTCAAATACGGGCATTTTGCGCGTCAGGGCGAACCCTGGGCCTTGTACATCAGTCCATCATGGCCTTGTACATTGCAGTCCGCCATGTGTACAGTCGATCATGGCATTGTACATTGCAGACCGTCATGGCCTTGTACATTGCAGACCATCATGGCCTTGTACATTGCAGACCGTCATGGCCTTATACATTGCAGTCCGTCATGCCCTTGTACATTGCAGTCTGTCATGGCCTTGTACATTGCAGTCCGTCATGCCCTTGTACATTGCAGTCCGTCATGCCCTTGTACAGTCCGTCATGGCCTTGTACATTGCAGTCCGTCATGGCCTTGTACATTGCAGACCGTCATGGCCTTGTACAGTCCGTCATGGCCTTGTACATTGCAGTCCGTCATGCCCTTGTACATTGCAGCCTGTACACGGTACAAGTGAAATGCACATCAACTATCTGGTGCCAGACTACAGAATACAATACTATCAACATGATCAACAGCCCATAGACATGTGTAGATTGCATTACACACACATGGCTTTAACAGGTCACCCTTCAACCAACCCTAGAAGGAAACTTATACCGGTTGATTGAGGGTCTTTAGAGCCATGTTTACAGTAGTTTATACCCATGCTTAGCTTTCCTCTTAGGAGATTCGTTCTAACAGCTGTTTCTTGAATTATTCAAGGTTTGGGGAATTTAGTTTAGAAAATAACATCTATAGATAAGATACACAGAAAATTAAATTATATTTAAAAAATAATGGATTTTTTTTAACCCATGCTATTCATTCTAATATTAATAATCTATCAAAGTTGCCCTGTTTACTAGGGTTATACAATGAACTACCTACCTAACATAAGCCTACATTATATATTCACAAAAGACAGCATCGCAAAAATTAAACATGTCAAACTTCATCATGTTGATAAAGTAGAAACAGCAACAACTTGTACCATAGTATACAAAACATTAGTTAACACTACTACTACGTGGACATTCTGAGTATACATGGTATACAAATACTTTCCATTGCTTTAACCATGTTAACAGTAATAACACTATCTCCAATCTCTGACATACTTTAGACAACTCCTTATATATATATATATATATACAATCGCCTGACTAAATATATCACCATTATCACAAAGGATGTCATTTTCATCCAACAGATTTTTTGACAGTTCTCCTTAAAGCAATTATGTTACGGTTTATTAGCGGCGAGTAATTCGTAAGTATATATGGAGCCTGGGGCTAACTTTGGCCTAAAAGACAAAGCATTTTTTTCGTTTGTCATGGTTGGCAGGTGATCAGACTACTTTACCTGTCTAAATGTACTTATCCAGCACTGTACTGTTAGGATAAAGCTTTGTTACCTGTCGGGGAATTCGCACAGGTGAGCTAACGAGCACT
Organism: Lepetodrilus elevatus; assembly: GCA_034780755.1. Classification (NCBI taxonomy): domain Eukaryota; kingdom Metazoa; phylum Mollusca; class Gastropoda; order Lepetellida; family Lepetodrilidae; genus Lepetodrilus; species Lepetodrilus elevatus. Next base: position 8,410 of record JAVCKZ010097591.1, on the reverse strand, counting down.
ATCAGGTGTGAAACTACTGTTAGTGTGTCAACACTTTAGCCTTGCAAGAATTTACAAATTTACTGATGAAGTTGAATTTGTTGTTTTGTTTGTTTTTATTTTGAATTGGGGTTTAGAGCCACGTTTAAGCGTCCTTCACTTATATCACAGCTTGTGATGGCATGAGTGGCAACCTGCAACATCTGTAGCCTAGAATGTTGCAGTAAACCCTGCACTGCTACCTTTAAATTAATTTGTAAAATATGGATAATAAAGAATGATAAATAAAAACATTATTTAAAAAATAGTTTCAGTAGTTGTACCACAAAGGTACATCATTTTCAGTTGTCGTGAACATTTAATTATTTAAGAAAATAATTGGTAAATCGGCATGAGAAAATTGATGCAAAGCTTTCAAGAAAATTATACAAATAATAAAATTGCAGAAATATAAAAAAAAGGTATTATTATTATTATTATTATACTAAATAGAACATCATTAAAATCAGTCGGATTGATATGGGTTTTTTCTACGAAAATATCTCAATGCCAGTTACCATGGTTACATGAGTTAGGATGAACTACGGTCCTCAATACATTTATACAAATATGGACTTCAAATTAAACCCTTCTCATACATTGACACGTCCAGAGGTTACGGTGACCTCAAAAGTTTCAGGTCTAGGGTAAACCCTGCACCTCGGAAGTTTCAACATTTAACATCTTTAAATTTAAGATAAAATCAAGTTGTCAAACTAAGGCTTCCTAGCACTAGTGAAAGAATAAGTCTTATCTTCACAGTGCTGTCAAAACAAATCTGTTTTTCTGCTCTTTCCGACATCTTAACATATGTTCTTTGCAATTTTTATGGCAATTCGCTCTTTGACTTTAATTGCTGTTTTGAAACAAAACTCTGTTATATCGGGAATTCATCTGTAAACAGGGGTTCCAGAGCATTACCATCCAAAGGATTTTACAACCATTGATTCACTTAAAGCATGTAGGCATTACTAGGCATGGTAGTAAGGAGGGAGAGAGAGAGAGAGAGAGAGGGAGAGAGAGAGAGAGAGAGAGAGAGAGAGAGAGAGAGAGAGAGAGAGAGAGAGAGAGAGAGAGAGAGAGAGAGAGAGATGACAGAAAGAGATGACAGAAATATATAGAGAAAGAGGGGAGGGGAGTGAGAGAAAGATATAGAGAAAGTGGAGCAAGGGAGAAAGACCAAGGGAAAGAGGAGAATTCATCTGTAAACAGGGATTCCAGAGCACTGACATCCAAAGGATTTTACAACCATTGGTTCACTTAGAGCATGTGTACTTGTGTAGGCATTACTAGGCATGGTAGTATAGGAGGGAGAGAGAGAGAGTGTGAATATGGAGTTTAACGTCACTGCTGAGAGAGAGGGGATGGAAAGAGAGAGCGGAGATGAGAGAAGAGGGAGGAAGAGAGATGGAGAGAGAAAGATGGAGAGAGACAGGCAGATAGAGAGATGACAGAGAAAGAAAGAAAGAGGGGAGATGGAGAGACACAGAGAGATGGAGAGAGAAAGAGATGACAGAAAGAGATAGAGAAAGAGGGGAGTGAGAGAAAGAAAGGAGAGAAAAATATAGAAAAAGTGGAGCAAGGGAGAAAGAGAAAGAGAAAGAAGAGAAAAGGAAATAGGAGAAAGAGAGGAAAGAGAGGAGAGAAAGAAAGGGAAAAAAACGAAAATGAAAGATATATAAAGAAAGAGAAGGGTGGGTCATCATGGTCATAGTTGAATTCTGAGGCCACTAAAAGTTAACGTGAGCAATAACACTTCTAAACCTTCCCATGACCTCCCAGGCTTGCCACTAAACATGCTAACCCTCAGTGCAGATTTTCCAGTGATTTATAGACGTATTATTTGGCGGCCATGGTGGATGGAGGGCCAACTCGTGAGTGTGGGGATTAAAGCGAATGCTGGACATGTTGGCTTCTGTCAGTGGGATCTTAAAAATGGAAGTGGAGATTATGAACTATCATGATCATGGCTATTCCAGGATGTCAAATATCTGAACTGACATTGAACTATTTATTTGGTTATGCATACTGCTATAATAGTAATATCATATTTATACATTATATTAAATAAGTAACAATTACATTTATAATAATTATAATTGTATATTTTATTATTAAACAATAATATTTGAAGATCAATTCAATATGCTTGGCTTTGTGGCGAAGTTAAATTCACGAAAATACACTTTTCATCATTTGTATTTTATGGAAAGTAAATATGGTAACGAAGGTTAATAAAAATGTATTTATTACTGTAATACGTCACCCAAGAAGTACAACATATAGAGTACATGGAGTATGCGTATATCTAGGCTGATATTTACAAAACCAACCCTGGGGTATTTTCTCACCGGAAAGTCACTCGAGCGAAACCAGTGCTCTGTACGATATACAGCGAAGTACACACAGCTGACTGAATATCATTGACATATTGTGACCTACTTTAAGACTTTTTCAAATAAATTGCACGATGACACATGCGTTTGTACACAAACTGAATATTTACATTTCAATAGGCGACACAAAAATTACCAGTATCTTATACTGATGCAAGAAATATTTGGTTAATAATTCTTAGGTTCATACTGTTATATTGCACATGGAAATCCAGAAATCATGATGTGGGTTCATACTGATTAAAAACAAATAATTAAAAGTCATGTAATACATCCATTTATTTTTTACTCCTTGAAAGTTTGATAATAATTATGCAGTAACCACGGTAACTCCAGATATTAATTGCTGTTACCATGGTTACTCTAGACTTAAACTTTTCAAGAGAATACCACTCTCAGAATCCCACTGATAGAAACTAACTTTTAAAACTTACCAGCCCGAATAGTGATACAACTAACAAATGTTATGAATTTCTACTAGTCTAACGTTAGGATACCTTTAGCATTAGGATAAATGGCACGGGGTAGCAGTTAATTTTGATCCCTGATCAGTCTAAATTTAAGTTATTCTGTAGCATTATTTCACAATTTCAACTGTGTTTCATGCATATATTACCACTGATTACCAAATAGAATATATATATATTCGTTATATTATATATAAATTCGCTCTCAGAATTACGACATGATTAGATTTGCAAACAATGAGTCATTAATTAGTGTCTAGAGAAGAATGATTCTGAGTCAGCTAGTAATATTAGTGACACATGCCATCTTGGGTTGCTAGTTAAGACTTAGCTCACTAACATGTCCTAGATAGTATGGGTTATAACATTTAGGCCACTCCTATGAAAACGACACCGATAAGTAAAATGTCCCAATGTTAGTTTAACTAAACTTCCTCAGACACATCCAGTTTATTCAGAAAACAATAAAACCGTCTAGTTTTGAGAGAATCATGAAGTAAAATTGCATACAAGAATATACAATGACAAACGACAACGCTTTTGAAGTTGACAGTTCTAAGCTTTGACCTGCGGGACGGGTCACACTATAGGCCTACCTCCCCCTTCGGCCTTCGTCGTGTAGCGTTTGATAAATAAAAGCCAATGTGCCATTAAATAACCATGCAATGCAGCACGTATTTAGCTAGAGTACATCTCCGATAGAAGTATAGTTCATGTATAAACGCATTATGGAAACTTTCCGTAAAAGGTAGAGATGAAATGAACGTGTAGGCTACGGACGTCCCACTTGGATACTCGTAGTCGTACTCATTGTATTCGCGTCCAGCTAGGATATTTTCAAATCACACCAACCTGTTTGGCGAGAAGCCAAATGCGACAACTTACCTATAATAAAAAGCAAAATAGTTAAAAATCCCAGCGATCGTTTTAGTATCCGTTCCATGATTGCCGAAGTCTTTGCGAATAATTCCCACATATAAACGACACACAGATGTTCAACTCGGCTTTGTATAACACCCGTCCCCGTCTCCTTTCACGTATCCGCCATGAGTCATTTGTCTCCCACAATGCTTTGCGTGACCTACTTTTCAGCGCACCTGTAATCGACTGTGAGTCGCTTTGGTGGTATCGCACGGGACAGGAAGAAGATAATAAAAATCAGCTGGGATGTGCAATGTTATGTTTACCATATATCACACTGGAGTAATAATATTATACTGTTTGTCAGAACTTTTGAGAGCGGAACATCACTACACAATATGTTGACTTATTATTTTTATCACTATATTGAGCACAGGTAAACATCATACCTGTATTATCAACGCTCGTTAAAACACTAATTACGACTTTGCGTAACAAGCACACACGTAACGCGTGCATAAGATAAGCACAGCGTTTATGAGTACAATGATTTCTTAATTATTATATGATAAATTTATAATTTTGTATTTGTAACCTATCCACGCTCGAGACAGGTCAAATTCGTGACAACTAATTTTATTTTTAGTATGTACCGATCGATAGTAACATAATGTAACATCTGGAAAATCGAAACAATTTTATGTGTATATGACATAATTAATTTGTATACATTAGAAATTTGGAGAAGATATGACAGTTTACCTAGGCTACCGTGAACATGCAATATATTGATTAACTATTCTTATTAATATTAACCGTGAGTGATAAGGGAACAGAAAATGTGGATGCTGGCATAATACAGCTTAGGTTGCATACTCCCCAGGGAGTTGAGAAGGAAAATGATCAGTGATCCATTGACCATCCTGGTGATCTTTCAGCAAAAGACAACGTGATATTACGACGTTGTACGTAATGACGATTTATAACGTTGCAATGCTAACTGGGATATATAGCGCTATATGAGCACATTTCGAGCATGATATTTTGCGCAATAGCTTACGTCCATACTAATTAATTTTATTATTATGAGTAGTCCTAAATTATGTCCACACTAATGCATTATTATGAGTAGTCCTAAATCATAATGACGTTGTATAACGTTGTAACGCTAACTGGGACATAGCGCTATATGAGCGCACCTTCGACCATGATATTTTGCGAAATATAGTTTATGTCAACTATAATACTAATTTATTATTATGAGTAGTCCTAAATTTATATTTTGATTTGAAAATAGTTAAACCTGAAAGAAAAGTTGAAAGTTTAACATAATTAATTAAATATACCAGTGTGCTAATGTGTTATCCTTGTATTGTACTAAAGCGTGAATCAACACGTATTTTTATTTTTATAGGTCTATATATTTTTAAATATATATAGTATCTATAGGAACGATTTGATTATGGAATATCATATTAATTTCCTGTTCAGATACTATACTAGCTAGATATGTAGGCTATGCTATCTGTTCCTTCCTCACACGACAACATAAGTTAAATATTGGAATAGCCTAGTGGTCTTACAATAATACAAGGATAGGTTATAACTGTAATACGTAGTTAAATTTCCTAGAATTTGATTGGTCGAAATGGTTTGAAAACTATACACGTATATTGATATATAGTTAGTATATACACGCAAGACTACTGGAGCAATCAAAGTGATATAGATTATTATGTATTATGCTTTTATAGTTGCAACAACTATTCAGCAATTTCAGTGCATATACCTGTACAGTATAGGCTATACATACATGATTTAATGTACATGCAGAAATGAAAACCCCACTTCGTTGCACCAAAGTCAAAGTGCATTCGCGTATATATAATATACGATATATAATATATAATGGCATATGATTTAGCCTATATACATTGACTACATGTATATAATGAAAAGTACCACGCGGGCGCGTGCACTATAAATGTACACACGACTTTGAGCTTGAGGTAAGTCAGACGGGTTATGTATATATTATACTGTCTATGTTTATTTATGTCCTAGGTATACGGTATACAGTATACAGTATACAGCTTGACCTAGGAATGATCTTTCCTAGCGAGTGCTATAAAACGCTGAGCTATCTATTTGAACGTTTGCGTTGCGCAGCGTTTCATTTATCGTCATGAGACAGGAACGGTTAAAATGATTAGCACTGGCCATCTTGAACACGCGTCAGGAAGATATCCTTGTTCATGAAATTATCTCGCATAATTAATGACAGGTGTAATCCTAATGCGATATTACAATGGATTGTCGTAATTAATTAAGAGTAATGATTAAACCTATCATATATTATGTTACATCATCTTCCTGCATGGTTTTGAGTAGACGAGAACATTTGCTATCTAGTTGCTATCAGTGATAATCATCACTGACACTGTTTAAACTCTAAAGATAAGTGTTATCTGAACTTGACTGTATCACGAACAATCCAATAACAAATAAAATAAAGCAGGTGCTTGGAGATGAATTTGAAAGGGTTAACATATAATTTGAAAGGGTTAAAATACATATTTATTAAACATTTGTAATGCAATCTCGAAACTACATAATATCCTATACAAATAAGTAATAACAAACCCAAACTAAAACACATTTTCCATGATAATAAATGGGGCCGCCTTTATATATACTAACTTTCCACACTTAAAAAAAAAGGAAAGATAACAATTAAAGGTACACACCCTATTAAATGTTCAAAGGATAACCGCCATGAAATGTATACGTGTGCCTGCGTGAACATGTACACTGCCCCAGTGGATGTCGTATCCGGGTAGAAATAGACACACCATGGTTATATTTGCTACATGTACACACATAATGCAAGTTGGTAAATACAATATTAACACTGTCCGCGCCCTTATACATTATGTATGTTAGGCATATGCAATCGTTATCGGCGTGTCAACACACTAGTCTTGTAGGCTGCTACTTATAGGCCTACAAGTACACACATGCACGTGGACTATTAGTGAAATTGACAAGCCTATATCTTACATAACCGGTGATTATTATTTATATTGAAAGTGACAAGCATTTATGTACAACGATATACATGTACATATTTCAGCAATCAAGACACATTTTGGCACATTCACAAATTACAAACAAATCCAGAAGAAATGATCAAACAATGTATATAGGAGGATATTTCACTCGTCCAGAGGAATAGCATGTATCTCTCATCGAGTGACGTGGGAAAGGAGATAATTTCATCTTGCTATGCAAATAACGTTATTGACGAGGTATTTAAAAAATAATCATGTAAACATTTATATCGTGTCAAATCCACACTCTAAAGCATGCTCATAGCGACACATTATTACGGCCCAGTTAATGGATGAGTGTCTTCCGTTTTCCTTCTCAACTCCCTGGGGAGTACATAGCCCAAGCTGCCAATATCATCCCTCCGGGTACCCATTCTCTGTAGGGTGAACAGTATTAGTATACAGAGCTGATCTTGACACTTTAAAATTAAGTTTTTGAATTAGTTTACGAATCACATCTGTAGCGGCCGCACACTAGCGATTTGCGTCGGATTTCGATCGCCTAGTGTGCGGTGCTCCAAACATAAAAACATGCTATATAGATATTGTGCGATCGGTCGGCGAGACTAAAAATCGCAGTCGCCGGCAAGCGCACACTTGCGTCGGAAATCGCTAGTGTGCGGCCAGCATTAGCCTACTTCAACTTCTATACTAGTATATATGTCCATATTATTTACTGTCTGTATAATTAACACGGTGCAGTATGTAAAACATTTAATATATGATATATGCTATGTTTAATTATTGACCACCATCAACGAGCGGCCTTGACCAGGAAGTTTGACCGACCTCTGTGAAATATGCACGTAATTTAAAGAATGTCGTGTTATGTAAAGCACGTAATTTAAAGAATGTCGTGTTATGTAAAGCACGTAAGGAAACACGTCAATCAATTTCCACGTGAAAATCCCACCTGTCAGTCATTACCCCACATGCGTGCATGTATATTTCACGTGTAACGTAAACAAATCCCAACAAGCAGAGAAATAAGGATCAACTTAATCCCATGGGAGGTCCTTGTACATTTCATTAATGTAACTCTTTGAAATCAAACCTTTGGAATTTCTCCGATTTCCGCTTAACCGTTCGCTAATTACGTCGATTCGTTAATTGTTAATCCAGAAAGATATGCATTGCAGTTTTCTGTTTCAATGGAAGTATTCAAAGTATGCACTAGTTTGATATTATATTCTCAAGCAACTGACAGAAAATATTATTTACGTCTTGCTCATAGGTAGACATAGCAGTACATACTTATATGACATAAAACATAAATAAAATCATACCTATGACCAATCGCTCAGCGTATTTTATGAGAGACAAAAATAGGACAATATAATCAACTAATATCCAAGAAACGTTATGTTGACGAATGGCAGAGCAGAAAGAAATATTATATCTTTGACAAAGTGGTGCTACATTATGAAATTATTTGTAATAGACCCATTTAACATTATTTAGTTATGAAGCATGCTATAATAATATACTAGTATTATAGTTTGGCATGAAATGCATTGACCCCCCTATTTCGTAGATTATCTCGGTAAATACTTCATGG